>JAHPZR010056239.1:0-42500 GCA_019787425.1 Platygyra sinensis | reverse complement strand
CACCATCTTACCTTGCTTTATAGTCAGGGCCCTAAAGGGGTTTTGAGCTCCTGGGCTCTGGGCCTTAAAACTCAGGGTTCCGGAGGGTCTGCGCGCCATGGCATTTACTTTTAGATTCCAGGCTCCACTGTTCTAGTATACCTCGGTGTCAATGTTAACCCTCAATGACTTCAGGGAACATGCAGGCGAAATTAACAATTGAACGCTTCACCTCCTTTGTTGGTCTTTCTTTTCAAGGGTAATCAGAAAACGTAATAGATAAAAGTAAACTAATTGTCGCATTTGCATTCCCTCTGCTGTTAGCCCCTCTGCCGCAGCTCAGCCTGTCGTTTGTGCTTGCCGCTTGGTTTTGCCCTTAAGACCGCATGTCTTTTTTACCCCAATGTCCACTTTTCAAAGAGTTTTAAAATCAAGTCGATTCGAAAATTCTGCTATACCGAGGGAGGTTAGGGGCAGGAACGGAAGTTCAAATAAACACATCTTTAAGAACTGAGAGGACATTTGTTTGATGCGAGAGCTGCGAGCAAAGGAGGCAGGCTACCCCTGGAGCTTTATGTTTAATGTGACATTCCTTTTCCAGTTCAAAAAAGTATTTCGCATAAACCACTCTTAAATTAATTACAGGTTAGTTCTTTGATGTACCTTTATCATAATGATCTATCACCGCTTTCCTTCTGACAAATCTTTTAAACCAGCAGTCAAATCCATAATTACTCAACAAGGATTTCAAAATTCTAACGACCTCATTACTCCAGAACTAATATCAAAAAGTTTTCTATACTTTTTTCAAGGACCTAAAATATGGATCTTCTTACCTGCGTGAGCAAAAAGGAGCTACAAGTTTTCACTCTTTCAAACGAACTGTTGAAAACTGGACCGAGAGTGTCACGTGGATTTTGTATGTTTCTACCCCCCACAAATTCAATTTTGAACTCTTGATAAAAAGTTTAGAAAAAATGAAAGGGAATGCGTGAAAGCTGTCTCGTATATTGTTATTCTGGAATAAAGTCTTTATTCGAAGTTGTCCTGTTGTATACGTTTTAGCTCGAAGCACTTGCATTGGGTGATGTCAGAGAAGAAGAAAGTGAAGAATCTCAGATAATTTCGTGACGGTCATGGAAAGTTTGTCCAGAAAACTATGAATTATACTAAAGTGCAGTATTAATCACTGAAGGCAACCCCATCGAAGTGAAAAGGCTGAAATTTCCTCGAACCGCTCTTGAAACGAAATATTCGGAGTTATTTGAGAGAAAAACGTGTGGTTTGCAGGGGTAACATCGTATCTCTTGATCAGTGGGAAGCTGGGAAAACTTGTCGGGACAAGAACGTTTTCTCCTCACACTCAGAAAGGCATGAGGTTAAGTGCTGTTTGAAGAGGTTAGTAAGGGCTTCATTGTGTCTGTCTCTAGAGTTCTTTTGATCGCAAAAGGTAGTAGCTTGACTGAAATTATTTTCATTTCTTGTGCGATAAAACTGTAGTTCGATCATTGCTTTATCGACCTTTGAGCTGGGGAAAGTACCCATTTGAGTGGAAATTACAAAAAACATTAGGAACGTAAAGAATCTCCCCCATATGTCCTTTATGTTTTCCGCCATATTTAATCTCTTTTAATCTGCTCTTTTTACCTGCGTTATCTGCCCATGCTTGCGGCCAAGTTGGCAGCCGTGTACTTACTACATTTGTACTCTAGGTACATTAGGATAGTACATATAACAATAGCTTAAAAGTTACAAAAATGCTTGTATTTGTTAATCTACTTAATTTCGAACCATTAAAATAAACGTGTTCTTGCTTATTGATCTAATCTATTTTGATTTTATTATTTTATCGACATTTTTTCTGAACATTTTGGTCGTGACAAACGTTAACTTTAGGATAAGCTTCTTTGTATATTTTTTTTCTGTTTTGTTTTCGTTTGGAGACGGCAAGGCATTTATGTCTCGGTAATAGAGTAGGTTCAACGTTTGCTGTTCAGTCTCTTCACATCAACGCCCGTAAGGAGACACAAATAAGCAAAACAAATATGTTCGAAATGAAACGAAAGCTAGTTTTCTTGTTCAGCGAGGAAAATGCCTCATTTATCTTTGGATTTTGCTAAGAACCCTTTTTAAGTGAAAAGCGTCTTTCTACTTCGAAGCAGATCAGAAATTCCGTAGCTAAAGTTCTAGCGAGTGGAGGAGGTGCATTGATTTAGCCCCAAAAATGCGATATCTGGCAATTAGGAGGGCGTGGTGAAGGGGGAGGGCTGTAGTGTCATCTACAAAACCATGCAAACATAACTGAGGGAAGAAACATTTTTTGTCAAGAGAGACAGGAAATGTTACCTAACCATTTTATAACTTTCTTCCAGAATACTTTGATTTTTGGACATTCCTAAAAGAGATGTAAAAGGGATTCTGATATAATTTCACAGAAGAACCATTGTTCACTTGATGAGAGTCCAACTTTGACGAGGTATTTGTTTCTGGAGATTCGTCGATGAATTAATTTAAACTAGAACTGAAAATCTTAATTTGGATTCACGAGTACTTAGAAACGGCAAACTGTACGTTTTACTCCAATCAATCTCCTCGAGAGCGTATATGCAGAAATGTCTGTCGCTCGATATGTATGTTGTAGGCTGATTTGCAAAAGGTTCTTTGACACCACAAGTTGTTCAGTGTTAGACGCTTGGTTGAAGACAAAATTCTTTTTCGCGTTCAACACTGCTGTCACAACGCTGTGGTATTGAAGAAAGTTGCCTTTTACAGTGTATTTGCCAATTCGGAAAATACCATAATATTCTTTGTTTTCTCTTGGGACCATTGTAAGTCCCAAGAAAAACGGGAAACAATGCTCATGCAAAATTTGGGTAGACAAACAAAGAATATTATGGTATTTTCCGAAGTGGAGAACTTCTCTTTGAAAGCTTCGAATGTTAGAAACCTTGAAGATATCTCATCGAGAAGATTGCTTACCGTACTTACACCTGCCACAAACCAGCGCCCTTCTTATTAAAACCAAGTCCCTTCCTTTTAAACGCAACAATTCGTCATCATTTAACCTCTGCTGACATCTCCAGAGAGCTTGCTAAAAGAGTTCTGAAAAGTTTGTGCGAAGATGTTTTTGTTAGTGGAGGTGATTCAGACCATTCAGTTCTTGAGATGTATGAGAATCTGAAGTCATATATCTTTCAAGAACGGAGTCTTTAAAGGCTTTAATATGCGAAAGTGGGTCTCCAACTCTTAAGTCCTGCAGGAAAAATTTAACAATCTGAAAGTCATTCTTATTACGTTTCAAGCAGGTTTGTCAAAGAACGCCCGGTTCAAGAGGAAGATGAAACCTACTCAAGTTTTCTGTTCGAGACAGCGAAAAATCCCACTGCACGTCAAAACTCAAAGTACTTGTAGTTGGATGGGATGGGGAGAAAGATTTGTTGCTCTTGGATCTGACCTCTCCACTAGTAACTGACAATACTTGTCTGGTTACGAAGAGAGGTATTCTAGGTACAACAAGCAAGCTGTATGACCCCCTGCGACTGCTTAGTCCAATCATCACTCTACTGAAGATCATCTTCCAATTTGTTTAAGTTTAAGGCGTTTTTCCCTCCATCTTTTTACTGCGGAAACATTTACCTGCGGCTTCTGGTTCCACAGCCACTTTGACAATGCTATAGGACGCAATTTATCATCAGTAAGAAGACAGACGCGTAAAAAACTAATGTCAATTTTTTTTTTCTTTCACTTACATCATAATTGGTATCCTGTACACCCCCGGGGGAGCTTAGGACGTCCACAAGTATCCATCAGCATAGGTCATTGCCAATGCTTTGGCTCTTTCCCAGGGGCAGCTCACTTTTTCTAAGAACAACATACAACGGTGTCGACTTCGCAAGCACGTGCCCAGTGTTATACGCTTGATAACAGTTGCTCAGTAAATATTTTTAATCAGACAAGGCAACTAATTTTAAGAACTCTTGAACCCAGGGGACAATAAAGTAGCCCGGCACGCGTTCTATCGCTGTTACTTGTGGGCGATGTAGCCGGAATTTGACCATGTGATCTCCATCTTGGGCAAGGCTGATTAGGGTTTTTCGATTTAGCGGAAGTTCGCGGAAGTTCGAGCCATTGTGAAAGCTTTTCCATGAAACTTCCGCTAAATCGGAAAACCCAATTATGATAATTGAACAAGACAAACAGGAAGTTCTTTACTGAGAACAAGCAAGAACCTTCATTGAAGGAAAAGTTATTAGTATCCACCCTAAAATTGCTTTGTTTCAGTGACGGAAAGCACCGGAAATTGCGTTCTGGTAACAAAAATAAATAAAAGAAGTTTAGAGTGAAAGGTGGCTAAAGAATAAATACAGACACATTATTGAGCCGATGCAACTGGCAGTTAAGGAACGCTTTACTTAATCAATGAATCTGAAATCTCTCTTATGTGATACAATACACGGAAACGAGGTATTTTGGCTGCGAAGTTTTCCTAAACCATCGCTTACATTTTAACCAAATAAGGTGACGTTCTTTTACAAGAACTGCTCTCAACTATGAGAGAACCTTTATTATGCCCTACTTAGCTTCCTTTGAGATGAAAAGTTGAAATGACTTAATTAAGGGTGTTCTTCGCAAAGTTAACGTAATTACAGAGCTTTAATTTAGTAACCAATTCAAATAAACAATGACATTTATTTTGTTAACCATCGATCAATCACTATCAGTTTTTTATATTTTTGTTTGTTTGTAAACAATCATCCAACGTAACCACTATTTTTTTCTAGTTCCCTGATGTTATTCATTGTTTCAGCATCTGTATATGTAATGATCCAGGCCTTGTCAAATCCGGTGCTCCTTACTTAACCTCCAATCATGCAAGCATTTTTGGCGCCAAAAGAACGTCTAATCTCTGTGTCCAATATCGCTCAAAAATAACTGAGGGATTCCCCTCCCTTCTTTTGGCACCACTTGTTTGTGGGTCTGTGGTTTAATTTGTCGTCATTTTCAGTAATTACGATTGTACGGCGTAACATGAAAAGTCTAGCCGACGAAGCTACTTACCTGAACTCTAAAACTGAAACGGAGGCTTTCAAGAATGAAGGAGCTTCCGCTACAAATGATGCCTTAAAGTAACTGCCTCTCATCTTAAGAAAAAAATCTGCCCTGACTTATTAAACGATGCCATCTGCACAGGTTTTACCGGTTCAGAAATAGCTGTCCATCGAGGGATAGTGTGGTATGTTTTGAAGGTGGATATCGTCGTCCAAACCTCAACCAAGACATAAAAGGAATGCGTTCGAAACAGCCATAATCAAGATTCTCCGATTCGCTACCATGCCAAAAATAACGATATTACATACTTGATGTAGTTTTTCAGAATATGCGAAAATTTATGTCGTAATGTGGCATGTGAACGTCGTATGCGCTAACAACCTAGCACATGCGTCGTGGAGCAGGAACGGCGCCTGTAGAGCGCTCGCTTCCCGCCATTGTGGCCAGGGTTCGATTCCGGCCCGTTGTCATATGTGGGTTGACTTTGCTGTTGGTTCTTGTCTTGTTCCAAAGGTTTTTCTCCGGGTTCTCCGGTTTTCCTCCCTCCACTAAAATCAACACTTCTAAATTGTAATTCGATCTGGAAACAGTGGATGAAGAGCCTCCGCCCTCATCAAAAACCAGCATCTCTAAATTCCAAATCGGCCAGGATAGTTCACCTGAATGAAAACCAGCTAAGGTTGATGTAGCTTTCTCTATAAATATGCTTATTTTTAGTTACATGTAGGTGTCGTTTATATCTTCATTCTATATGCGAGTGGAAATTCTCAAAATTATCTTTCTCTTTCAGAGGTAGAGCTACTGCGTTGTGTATTTACGGTAAGTCAAAATGAGATAGAGATCTTCTTTTTCTAGAGCTTTTTCCTATGTGAAACGTGTATCCGGGAGGTGATAGATCTTCCATATTAGGCGAAAAAAATATGAAATACAAAATTGAAACCTGGAATAGAAAAAAAAAATTCCCCCATGCAAGACCGAATGAAATTAAAGGAGTCAAATCAGTTACGTGCTACTGAGGAACACCTGGCTTTGAAACAGAGAACGATCGTGATTATTGAAGAGGAAGACATAACTGAGGTGACTGGAGTAAATGAATTCGGCACGCAACTTTGTAGTAAGTAAAAACAGTAATAACATTTCCACTTTATTTAATTGATTAAGATCGCAAAGTTGGCATCCTAGTACTCATAATCAGTGGTGATGGGCTCCTGCTAAATTCTTAAAACCTTCCGCCATTTCAAAACACGAAGGGAAAAATTTCGAATGATGACGTCAATCGTGCGTCTGTCATGTAACAAATCATTTGCGAGAACTAATTAAAATGCGAGGATTATTTGGATTAATTTATAATGTTTAGCAGCGTAAGTATCTGGCCATGGGTGTAAGTGAGTTTTACAAGTGTTGTATTGTAAGTAATCTATTGTCTGATTTTGTAAGTAGCTCGGATTTAAAAGTGTTGTAAGTAAATAAGTCTCCAAAAAAGGTCTTACTTTTACCATTCCCCTCCCCTGGTGATGTGCGCATACAGTGTTTATACATTGCTTCGAGTAAACACCAACAGTATCCATTATGCATGACTAATATATGTTGATCTGTGCGTTTCATTGTTTGATCCTGTTTATCTCAATCTGGGATAGCCTGCGTAGCATTTCCGTGGAGCAAAGAGCGAAGAAACGGGGTTTTCGGCGTTTTGCCCGCGCAAAAAATGAGGCGAAAGCAAAAATAAGAAGGAGAGGGTGGGGGAGGGAAAAGAAAAAAAAATTCCTCCACGCAAGACGCAATGAAATTAAAGGAGTCAAATCAGTTACGTGCTACTGAGGAACACCTGGCTTTGAAACAGAGAACGATCGTGATTATTGAAGAAGAAGACATAACTGAGGTGACTGGAGTAAATGAATTCGGCACGCAACTTTGTAGTAAGTAAAAACAGTAATAACACTTCCTATCCACGCCAAGTCTTTAAGTACAGCTTCCTCAAATGAAATGTTCTCGATGATTTTCGGTGATGTTTTAAGAATTGACATCAAGGGAGGTAATTTCTTAAGCTCTTCTTAAGTTAAGGAAGCTTTTAACTTGAATGTCGAAAGAAATAAGTATTTGTTATGGTTTTGCAATAATACACTACACGATACTTTTTCATCCAATCACAAGTAAAGCCACTCGTGAGACCGTGCGTACACGTTTTCCCGCGCTTGGAGTCAGCCTCTTTGTATTTGCTTCACGGATTTGTTCATCGGATTTTCTGTGTGATATTTGATTGGCTAGAGTGATTTCTTTGGTTTTGATTTAACTACACTATATTGCCGAAACTGTTCTGTCACTGTGTTCATAAATGTATGTCATTTAAGCAATGAGTATGGCGCAAAGAGTCAGAGCTGAATTAGCCTTTTTCGAGTGAAATCTTAGAAGAACTTGAAAGTCTAACAAAGTCCAAAAATGCCATTACAAATCAACAAGGAAAAACGATGCGAGAGATCGACGTCTACGAAAAAGGAAATAAATTCAGGCAAATTCGAATCATGACGTGGCTCTTGACTGTGATTCCCTACCATTGCACTGCGTACTCTAAGTAATTATGAATTAACATAGACACAACTAGCATTTCACAAACAATGAACACAAAATAAAAGGGCAAAATTTGTCAATAATCCGTACATGGCATAGAAAGAAATAGCTCTTCATCGCGTGAACGACGAGTTTTCTCATCTATCCTCTCTAAGGCATAATCCAAGTTAAACAACGTAAAGGTTATCAACCGATATCTTTGCCTATCCATTAATCTAAGAGGTGTCATGGAGGTGTCGACTCTGAGTTAACGTAACTGTAAAAATAACATGATATCTATGATTGACATGACATAGACGGTTAACATGACATAGACGGTTGTGATATGATCATCTACCGAAATCACAAGAACTTTAAGGTTCTCATTTTTAGGTTTTTTGGCCGTGTGTAATATTGTCTTAAATTTAAAGGAAACCTGAAAAAAATAGTTTTGTTAGATAGTAAAATTGTAAAATGAGGCCCTAAAGGAACAAGCATGGTTGAAGATTAAAACAGATCACAAACGACGAACTTCAAAATTAAAATGACCTCAGTTTAAATTTGGGCTAAACAACTTTTTAGTTCCCTGTGAATTCTTAACGATCATAATATTTAACATGCGCTCCTTTTTAAAAAAAAATTGTTTCTTATCAGAGTTTATGTCTACGTTCATGCAAACTGTAAGATGTTGGAATCAATCGTGCATAACAACGCTGGTTTAATTACCATCCCACTCATATTCTAAGATGATCAGGTTTCATTGAAATCACACCGATTGACAAGTTCTGTCTGCGAGAATCGATACTTTTTTAAAACAAAGCATTTTGCACTTTGGAATTATGTAAAAGGTTTACAGATGATTTTCGTTCAATTCTCCTTCATAATAGTTTTTGCTACGGTTGTCGATAGCAAATTAGCAAGAGGTGCCATTTGAAACTTTCAGACAATTTTCTTTTTCTGCTTAAGGTCAGAGAGCATTATGGCATCGCTGAATATATTTTATCACGTCGCAAGCAGTTATCTAATGATTACAATTAAACTGACAGATATTATATAGTGAGTGATACAAACTAAATTAAATTGATAACATTTAATTCAAATTAATTATCATGAAATGGTGCGTGCAAATGAGTTTCTGTACTTTCAGCTTGAAGCCGGAGTAATTGAGGCCAGAATCATATTGGACATCAGTAACGGACATGGTCGGCATGCATTTGAGCTTCGCCTATATTTTCAATTATTTAAAATGCGCA
The DNA here is from genome assembly GCA_019787425.1 of Platygyra sinensis. Taxonomy (NCBI): domain Eukaryota; kingdom Metazoa; phylum Cnidaria; class Anthozoa; order Scleractinia; family Merulinidae; genus Platygyra; species Platygyra sinensis. Next base: position 33,675 of record JAHPZR010056239.1, on the reverse strand, counting down.
AACATTTATCGTTGGCACAAGGTAGGGACTCGAAAGGCTGACGGTGGTAACATTTCTGATGGACACCCCTTACGGTCACGTAAAGTAATGTTTAAGGGCCGTGACATTCCGATCATTTGAACGGTGTATAGTCACTCCTCCATTTCCACAATGTGTTCCTGATAACGCGGTCATCCATTATCATGCTCGACTGGACTTGAAAATTTTGCAAATTGAATTTTTTGTACGTTTTGTCATAAGTCAAGAGGTTGGTCTTTTGATAACCAGCCGCCCACACAACCCTAAAGACATAATAACTGAGCTATTGCTACATGCATCCGGTTCCATGTTAACTAGTATATTATGCACCCATGTTTAAGTGTTCCGTTTAAACTTTAGCATCCGGTCCGAGATTAGATACGTGATCTCGCCGTGAAACTGACAGCAAATAGTAAGCGAGGTATTAAGAAAAGGCCGAGGAAAAAATAATAAGCAAACAAGGAAACAAACTAACACTGTTATGTGTAATTTCTTGGAAATTTTAGGTTAAAAGATGTAAAACATTAGCCAAAAAAGGTACAAAACTATATTCATTTGTATTCAGCATCCGGCCACGTTCCAAGGCAAAGAGGTCCGACGCAAAACCATTATTTATAACGTAACTTTGAACATGTTTATAGAAAATTTCTACCCAGCGGATAAAGTCTGGGCCAAAATTGATGCCTGATTTTTTCAGGCTTCTTCTTTCCGAATGCTTCAATTGGAAAATTTACTGCGATGGTCACTCTTCATATTTAGACTATTACTAAGTAACGTCTAAATATAAATGTGCAAACAAAGGGAAAAGTAGTCGTATTTTAACAAGCTAAGTGATAAATGAATTTGAGGCACATTAATTGTAAATTTTCCACGGTCTATTAAGGCCAGTTAAATAATAAACATTGTGCTGGTCAATGTATAATCAGTTCAGTAATTTCTCTTTCTAAGTTAAGTTAATTTTATTCACCTCGACAACTAAACAGCGACACAACATTATACTTTACTAGGTGAGTCCGTTGTGTACCTAACGGTGTACTTTGAATGGTTTTAATTATTGTTGACATGTGATCGTTTAAAGCAAACTTTTGACACAAACACGCTAAATTAACATAGAAAATCACGCAGTGATCACGGTGATAAAGCATGCATCATGCTACGATGTGCTACGGCCTTCAAATCTCTTAGTCTTATGTGTTGTCTTAGTAACGATTGCGGTCTTTTATTTAATTCCTTATTACTTTTTCTAGAAGGATTATATTATTTAGACAATATTACGAGGGACGGTTTGCTTAAATCTTTACTTTTCAGGTGACTTTTGTTAATACCTTAATTTTCCAGCTCATTAAACACCATGTTGACGCTACCAGATTCAATTTGTAATTTAGCTATTTGGGCGACAGCGTAGTGCATTCCCACGTGGGCAAGTTCAAGTTCTTAACAAAAAAAACCGTTATCGAGTTAAACTTAAGCAATAAAGTTGAAATGTTTCTGTGGTATTATCTTAGTCTATAACGGAGTTTATACGGTGTTATTACGGGTTTCAAACTAACTTCGCTTATTAAACAATATTTTTTCTCATACGAATGATTTGTTGGCAATTAAATTCTAGTTACTTAAATGCAGCAGCCGTGATATCGTAGTTTTGATGAGTTTGAAATCATGGAAACTATGTCATTCATTTGGAAGAAACTTTTATTTTATAGCACGAGCAGTACCGGAGGACAAAGCAAATCACACTGAGCCAGCAAACTAAATTTATAACATTTTATTCAAATTAAATATCGTGATATGGTGCGTGCAAAAGAGTAAAGCTTTCAACTTGAAACTGGAGTAATTGAGGCCAAAATCATACTGGACATCAGTAACGACATGGCCGGCGTACATTTAAGCTTCGTCTATTTTCAAATAATTATTTAAAATCCGCATTTACCGATTGCCACTAGGTAGGGTCCAGACCCACTGACGGTGGTAACATTTCTGAAATCTTAACAAGATGAACACTATTTACGGTCACGTGAATTAATGTTTAAAGGCCGCCGTAATTCCGGTCATTTGAACAGTGTATCGTCATTCCTCCATAATATTATTAGCTATCATCATGCTTGACTGACCTAGTAAAGACTGCACATTGAATTTTTTGTACGTTTTGTCACAAGTCAAGAGCCTCCCACTCTACCTTTCAAAAGACTCAATATTGCGCAAGACAACTCAATTGTTGCCACATGCACCCGGTCCCATGTTAACTAGTATATTATGCACCCATGTTTAGGTGTTCCGTTTATACTTAAGCGTCCGGTCCGAGATTAGATACGCGATCTCGCCGTGAAATAAAAGCAAACTTGGTACGTAAGAAAAAGCCGGGTAAAAAAAATTCTGACCAACAAGCAAACAAACTATCCTTGACTGATATATGTTTTCTATTTGGGAATTTTTGCTTAAGAAATGTCAAACACCAGCCAAGCACAGGATAAAGCTAATATTCATTTGCATTCATCATCCGGTGGCAAACTCCACTTTTAGGTTCAACGTGTGTGCTTTTACTTTAATAATATCAACTTAATGCTATCAACAGAAGTGTATTCATAATTTGCTTAAGGTAGTTCCGGGTTAGGTTAGATTTTATTTTCCATAAGTATCTTCAGTTACCGACAGAAACTGACTAGAATATAGGCGAACCTCTCACACGGAGTTTGCCGTACTCTACTCAACCCTTTGTATAAAAACTAACGGCGCCTGAACAAACCTTTTTTTTTTCAGTTACCCTGTTTGCTCACTTAAACTTTCCTCTGATTTGAATGAAGTGTTGTGAGAAACTGTTAAGTACGCCCGGCTAATGTTTGCGTGGAAACGTTAACGATGAACTCCAAGTTTAAAAAATTCGTGAAGTCCATGACATTAAGTCAAGTAAACTAGTTCACAAATTCATCCCAACATGCAGAAGATGCCGCGTTGTTTTAGCTACCGTAACAACAGTCTTGCAGCCGACGCAGTGCGAGTGATAAGCGATAGAGTTAGTAGTTACGTCGACGTAAATTCAGGTTAGCCAAAAGTCAGGACAACGGCCTCGAGATATGGAAGCTTAAAGAGAAATAATAAGAAGATTATTGAGGAAGCAGTTTATTCGCAGGAATTGTTGCGTTCCTTGTTACAATATCTACGATTAGCCGGTGTGGTCAAGCGAGCAAGGTAAAAAAGACCCCTACTCAGAGCCGGAGGGTTTTAGAATTCTTCTGAAATAGTAACACTTCTCTAAACAGAAACGGCCACATTTGTCGTGTTCCTCTGTACACTCGGCGTGTTAGATCAATTTTGCACAAAATCTGACTGGCTCTCCCCGGCTTAGTCCTTAGTGAAAATATGACAGTGATTTTGCTTTTCTCTCTTAGTGTCCGTGCTGCTCTTGTCTGAAATACTGAAAAGTGTATGGTTTGGAAATAAGAGAGTTAAAAGCACAGACAGCCCCTAGCACATAAACAATGCGCGCGCTCTTTTGCACGCTTCACAAATATTACACAAGAGTATTGTTCAGTTCGGGAAGCCAATGACTCCTTTATTAAACACCGCATACATAGAAAACTAACTTCAATCTTACTTATGCATGACTAGATTTACAAAAAAACCCTCTCTTCAATAGTCTAAGGCTGAAACACTTCCCTGGCACACGTGAGTTTGGTAGAAAAAATCTCTTGGTGTCGGCATGTTCCCTCACACTTCACGGTTCACGCCCGTGGACAAAGTGGGTTAGTGGGCGAAAAAACGATTTTCGACGTTATCCAATACACAAACTAAGTAAGAAAAGAGATTGAGTCACAGAAAGACAGTGAAAATAATTTATTCTGTAGCGAACTTTGAATGGCTAATGAATCAGTGCCGTAATTTTGATTACTAAGGGCGCGTTCGTTTCAGATATTCCGGAATAAGAATATATTCCGGAATATATTCCGGCTATTCTGCTCCTGGGAGCAGAATAGCCGGAATGGAAATCCAGGTATTCCGGAATGAGAATAGCTCCCAAACAAACGCTTATCGCATTATTCTAATTATTCTTATTCCGGATTGATCCCAAACGAACGCGCCCTAAGTCAATTTGCTGGGAAAGTCTTCTCAAGCCATGTATAGCTGTGGTTTTACGTGGGTGTTACAATGGAAAGAACAAATTGATCTACGGCGTTTGAAATTTGACATCAATGCAGATATTCCTAAAATTATTGTGACCCAAATAGACCAGAGATGTTTGTTTTAGCAGTCTGTTTATATTGTGACCACGATTGAGTCTTAGTATTGGATGTTTCGCTGGGTTTATGCTCGAACTTTCTTTTGAGTTTTTCTTGTAAAAAATCGACTCTCTTCGTCGACCGAGTTGTGAGATAAAAATTACTTAAGAAAATTATTTTCGCCTACATAATGTGGGGGCTGATGTACCATGTCGCGTCTGATATTCTCTTCGTTAGTAATGGATTTTTATTGAAATGAATACAGGATGAAATTCCTTTCATTTTTAATCAATTGCATGAACAAATGCGATTAAAATAAGACATACATACATTAAAAACTTAAACGTTATAAAAAGACGCTCTGAGCGTTAAGATCTTCATAGCTTTGATCTAAAAGAGCAACTTCAATACAAAGAGACAACATGGATTTAACACATATCTTTCTAGTAAGTAAAATAAGCATCAATGACTAAGTCATTAGTTGAACCTTTTGATGCTTTGATCAGATGGTTGATCTTGGAACCAATCAACGTGCCGTATTTTTGCACAGTTCGATCCGATTTTTTTTTCAAGGTCGCATCGTGAAACTTAATTTCAGCCTGCGTCCAATCAGAGCGCGGTCATTAATTTTTGCAAAGTTCGATCCGATATTTTTTCAAGGTCGCAGCGTGAAACGTTAGTCCACCCCTGCGTCCAACCAGACGTTTAATTTTTAGAACCAATGAGCGTGTAGCATTTTTGAAACGCAAACAAACTATAATGTTGAAGCGTCCTCTCATCGTCCACACACTTTCGGTAAAAGCTCATCAAGTGATTACTCGAAATGGAAAGTCGACGATTCAGTAGGCGATTACGCGGATTAGCCCCGGACGAAAAAGAATTTGAAGAAAGATGTTTTTTCTGTTTGTATATTCTAACGATAAATTCCCTGACAAGCAGCCTAACCCGATATTTAGCCTGCTGCCGGAAATACGTACACGAACATTGTCAGAAGCAATGGGATGCAGTATCCAACACATGTGCTCATTGTAAACAGCCACCTGTGCAAGAAATCCAGGAAGAGCCCATTGAAGACACCATTGACGAGGAGCCACAACGCCTGGTGGCCCGTTAAGCGTTGAGACTCTTTAGAGACAACAATGATGAAATTCAATCCGGCATGAATGTAAGTGCTTGCTTTGTGAATCATGCTATCATGCAATAGTCTCTCATCTCATAGGATGTTCATTTGGTTTTGTTACAGTTTCCCTATCGCATTCACATGAATTGCTGGACAGCGTACTGGCAGGCCCTTGACCACATAGTATCCGATTACGGCGAAGTCGACCACAGACGCCATGTTGTCAGACTGACTGTTATATCCAGAAATGAACTGAGTTTATTTGAACGAATAGCGTTCCTAAACTTAATACATTCCTACACGCCAGTTTCTGTCACGATGTTTTTCAGCTCGCTTGACTTCAGATTATTTTCTTTAGGGAGATGGTTGTTTGTAATGCATAAGAACATGACATGTAGTTTGTTTCTATGCATGCGGTGTTTAATAAAGGAGTCATGAGCTCGCCGAATAACAACACTCTTGTCTAATATTCGTGAAGCGTACAAAGGAGCGTGCGCATTATTTACGCGCCAGGGGTTGTCTATGCTTCTAACTCTCTTATTTCCAAAAGTAGTCGTATTTTAACAAGCTAAGTGATAAATGAATTTGAGGCACATTAATTGTAAATTTTCCACGGTCTATTAAGGCCAGTTAAATAATAAACATTGTGCTGGTCAATGTATAATCAGTTCAGTAATTTCTCTTTCTAAGTTAAGTTAATTTTATTCACCTCGACAACTAAACAGCGACACAACATTATACTTTACTAGGTGAGTCCGTTGTGTACCTAACGGTGTACTTTGAATGCAAATGAATTGGCTTTTGTTTGTGTGTGCTACGTCCACGCGCGATGAACTCAAAGTTTGAAAAAATTCGGGAAGTCCATGACATTAAGTCAATGAAACTAGTTCATAAATTCAACAAGACATGCAGAAGATGCCGCAATTTTTTGGCTACCGTGACAGCAGTCTTGCAGCCGACGCAGTGCAAGTGATAAGCGGTAGAGTTAGTTACGTAAACGTAAATTCGGGTTAGCCAGAAGTTAGGACAACGGTCTCGAGATATAGAAGCTTAACGAGAGATAATAAGAAGATTGAGTAAGCTGAGTTCATTTACAGAAATTGTTACGTTCCGATCGTTGTTAGAGTATCTACAATTAGCCGATGCGGTCAAGCGAGCAAGGTAAAAAAGACCGCTACTCAGAGCCGGAGGGTTTTAGCATTCTTCTGAAATAGTAACACTTCTCTAAATAGAAAGGGCAACATTTGTCGTGTTCTCCGTACACTCGGGTGTTTTTTCCGGATTTTCCACGAAACCTGACTGGCTCTCCCGCTTAGTCCTTAGTAAAAATACGACATAGATTTTGCTCTCTCTCTCTCTTAGTGTCCGAGCTGCTCTTGTCTTTAAAATACTGAAAAGTGTATGGTTTGGAAATAAGAGAGTTAGAAGCATAGACAACCCCTGGCGCGTAAATAATGCGCACGCTCCTTTGTACGCTTCACGAATATTAGACAAGAGTGTTGTTATTCGGCGAGCTCATGACTCCTTTATTAAACACCGCATGCATAGAAACAAACTACATGTCATGTTCTTATGCATTACAAACAACCATCTCCCTAAAGAAAATAATCTGAAGTCAAGCGAGCTGAAAAACATCGTGACAGAAACTGGCGTGTAGGAATGTATTAAGTTTAGGAACGCTATTCGTTCAAATAAACTCAGTTCATTTCTGGATATAACAGTCAGTCTGACAACATGGCGTCTGTGGTCGACTTCGCCGTAATCGGATACTATGTGGTCAAGGGCCTGCCAGTACGCTGTCCAGCAATTCATGTGAATGCGATAGGGAAACTGTAACAAAACCAAATGAACATCCTATGAGATGAGAGACTATTGCATGATAGCATGATTCACAAAGCAAGCACTTACATTCATGCCGGATTGAATTTCATCATTGTTGTCTCTAAAGAGTCTCAACGCTTAACGGGCCACCAGGCGTTGTGGCTCCTCGTCAATGGTGTCTTCAATGGGCTCTTCCTGGATTTCTTGCACAGGTGGCTGTTTACAATGAGCACATGTGTTGGATACTGCATCCCATTGCTTCTGACAATGTTCGTGTACGTATTTCCGGCAGCAGGCTAAATATCGGGTTAGGCTGCTTGTCAGGGAATTTATCGTTAGAATATACAAACAGAAAAAACATCTTTCTTCAAATTCTTTTTCGTCCGGGGCTAATCCGCGTAATCGCCTACTGAATCGTCGACTTTCCATTTCGAGTAATCACTTGATGAGCTTTTACCGAAAGTGTGTGGACGATGAGAGGACGCTTCAACATTATAGTTTGTTTGCGTTTCAAAAATGCTACACGCTCATTGGTTCTAAAAATTAAACGTCTGGTTGGACGCAGGGGTGGACTAACGTTTCACGCTGCGACCTTGAAAAAATATCGGATCGAACTTTGCAAAAATTAATGACCGCGCTCTGATTGGACGCAGGCTGAAATTAAGTTTCACGATGCGACCTTGAAAAAAAAATCGGATCGAACTGTGCAAAAATACGGCACGTTGATTGGTTCCAAGATCAACCATCTGATCAAAGCATCAAAAGGTTCAACTAATGACTTAGTCATTGATGCTTATTTTACTTACTAGAAAGATATGTGTTAAATCCATGTTGTCTCTTTGTATTGAAGTTGCTCTTTTAGATCAAAGCTATGAAGATCTTAACGCTCAGAGCGTCTTTTTATAACGTTTAAGTTTTTAATGTATGTATGTCTTATTTTAATCGCATTTGTTCATGCAATTGATTAAAAATGAAAGGAATTTCATCCTGTATTCATTTCAATAAAAATCCATTACTAACGAAGAGAATATCAGACGCGACATGGTACATCAGCCCCCACATTATGTAGGCGAAAATAATTTTCTTAAGTAATTTTTATCTCACAACTCGGTCGACGAAGAGAGTCGATTTTTTACAAGAAAAACTCAAAAGAAAGTTCGAGCATAAACCCAGCGAAACATCCAATACTAAGACTCAATCGTGGTCACAATATAAACAGACTGCTAAAACAAACATCTCTGGTCTATTTGGGTCACAATAATTTTAGGAATATCTGCATTGATGTCAAATTTCAAACGCCGTAGATCAATTTGTTCTTTCCATTGTAACACCCACGTAAAACCACAGCTATACATGGCTTGAGAAGACTTTCCCAGCAAATTGACTTAGGGCGCGTTCGTTTGGGATCAATCCGGAATAAGAATAATTAGAATAATGCGATAAGCGTTTGTTTGGGAGCTATTCTCATTCCGGAATACCTGGATTTCCATTCCGGCTATTCTGCTCCCAGGAGCAGAATAGCCGGAATATATTCCGGAATATATTCTTATTCCGGAATATCTGAAACGAACGCGCCCTTAGTAATCAAAATTACGGCACTGATTCATTAGCCATTCAAAGTTCGCTACAGAATAAATTATTTTCACTGTCTTTCTGTGACTCAATCTCTTTTCTTACTTAGTTTGTGTATTGGATAACGTCGAAAATCGTTTTTTCGCCCACTAACCCACTTTGTCCACGGGCGTGAACCGTGAAGTGTGAGGGAACATGCCGACACCAAGAGATTTTTTCTACCAAACTCACGTGTGCCAGGGAAGTGTTTCAGCCTTAGACTATTGAAGAGAGGGTTTTTTTGTAAATCTAGTCATGCATAAGTAAGATTGAAGTTAGTTTTCTATGTATGCGGTGTTTAATAAAGGAGTCATTGGCTTCCCGAACTGAACAATACTCTTGTGTAATATTTGTGAAGCGTGCAAAAGAGCGCGCGCATTGTTTATGTGCTAGGGGCTGTCTGTGCTTTTAACTCTCTTATTTCCAAACCATACACTTTTCAGTATTTCAGACAAGAGCAGCACGGACACTAAGAGAGAAAAGCAAAATCACTGTCATATTTTCACTAAGGACTAAGCCGGGGAGAGCCAGTCAGATTTTGTGCAAAATTGATCTAACACGCCGAGTGTACAGAGGAACACGACAAATGTGGCCGTTTCTGTTTAGAGAAGTGTTACTATTTCAGAAGAATTCTAAAACCCTCCGGCTCTGAGTAGGGGTCTTTTTTACCTTGCTCGCTTGACCACACCGGCTAATCGTAGATATTGTAACAAGGAACGCAACAATTCCTGCGAATAAACTGCTTCCTCAATAATCTTCTTATTATTTCTCTTTAAGCTTCCATATCTCGAGGCCGTTGTCCTGACTTTTGGCTAACCTGAATTTACGTCGACGTAACTACTAACTCTATCGCTTATCACTCGCACTGCGTCGGCTGCAAGACTGTTGTTACGGTAGCTAAAACAACGCGGCATCTTCTGCATGTTGGGATGAATTTGTGAACTAGTTTACTTGACTTAATGTCATGGACTTCACGAATTTTTTAAACTTGGAGTTCATCGTTAACGTTTCCACGCAAACATTAGCCGGGCGTACTTAACAGTTTCTCACAACACTTCATTCAAATCAGAGGAAAGTTTAAGTGAGCAAACAGGGTAACTGAAAAAAAAAAGGTTTGTTCAGGCGCCGTTAGTTTTTATACAAAGGGTTGAGTAGAGTACGGCAAACTCCGTGTGAGAGGTTCGCCTATATTCTAGTCAGTTTCTGTCGGTAACTGAAGATACTTATGGAAAATAAAATCTAACCTAACCCGGAACTACCTTAAGCAAATTATGAATACACTTCTGTTGATAGCATTAAGTTGATATTATTAAAGTAAAAGCACACACGTTGAACCTAAAAGTGGAGTTTGCCACCGGATGATGAATGCAAATGAATATTAGCTTTATCCTGTGCTTGGCTGGTGTTTGACATTTCTTAAGCAAAAATTCCCAAATAGAAAACATATATCAGTCAAGGATAGTTTGTTTGCTTGTTGGTCAGAATTTTTTTTACCCGGCTTTTTCTTACGTACCAAGTTTGCTTTTATTTCACGGCGAGATCGCGTATCTAATCTCGGACCGGACGCTTAAGTATAAACGGAACACCTAAACATGGGTGCATAATATACTAGTTAACATGGGACCGGGTGCATGTGGCAACAATTGAGTTGTCTTGCGCAATATTGAGTCTTTTGAAAGGTAGAGTGGGAGGCTCTTGACTTGTGACAAAACGTACAAAAAATTCAATGTGCAGTCTTTACTAGGTCAGTCAAGCATGATGATAGCTAATAATATTATGGAGGAATGACGATACACTGTTCAAATGACCGGAATTACGGCGGCCTTTAAACATTAATTCACGTGACCGTAAATAGTGTTCATCTTGTTAAGATTTCAGAAATGTTACCACCGTCAGTGGGTCTGGACCCTACCTAGTGGCAATCGGTAAATGCGGATTTTAAATAATTATTTGAAAATAGACGAAGCTTAAATGTACGCCGGCCATGTCGTTACTGATGTCCAGTATGATTTTGGCCTCAATTACTCCAGTTTCAAGTTGAAAGCTTTACTCTTTTGCACGCACCATATCACGATATTTAATTTGAATAAAATGTTATAAATTTAGTTTGCTGGCTCAGTGTGATTTGCTTTGTCCTCCGGTACTGCTCGTGCTATAAAATAAAAGTTTCTTCCAAATGAATGACATAGTTTCCATGATTTCAAACTCATCAAAACTACGATATCACGGCTGCTGCATTTAAGTAACTAGAATTTAATTGCCAACAAATCATTCGTATGAGAAAAAATATTGTTTAATAAGCGAAGTTAGTTTGAAACCCGTAATAACACCGTATAAACTCCGTTATAGACTAAGATAATACCACAGAAACATTTCAACTTTATTGCTTAAGTTTAACTCGATAACGGTTTTTTTTGTTAAGAACTTGAACTTGCCCACGTGGGAATGCACTACGCTGTCGCCCAAATAGCTAAATTACAAATTGAATCTGGTAGCGTCAACATGGTGTTTAATGAGCTGGAAAATTAAGGTATTAACAAAAGTCACCTGAAAAGTAAAGATTTAAGCAAACCGTCCCTCGTAATATTGTCTAAATAATATAATCCTTCTAGAAAAAGTAATAAGGAATTAAATAAAAGACCGCAATCGTTACTAAGACAACACATAAGACTAAGAGATTTGAAGGCCGTAGCACATCGTAGCATGATGCATGCTTTATCACCGTGATCACTGCGTGATTTTCTATGTTAATTTAGCGTGTTTGTGTCAAAAGTTTGCTTTAAACGATCACATGTCAACAATAATTAAAACCATTCAAAGTACACCGTTAGGTACACAACGGACTCACCTAGTAAAGTATAATGTTGTGTCGCTGTTTAGTTGTCGAGGTGAATAAAATTAACTTAACTTAGAAAGAGAAATTACTGAACTGATTATACATTGACCAGCACAATGTTTATTATTTAACTGGCCTTAATAGACCGTGGAAAATTTACAATTAATGTGCCTCAAATTCATTTATCACTTAGCTTGTTAAAATACGACTACTTTTCCCTTTGTTTGCACATTTATATTTAGACGTTACTTAGTAATAGTCTAAATATGAAGAGTGACCATCGCAGTAAATTTTCCAATTGAAGCATTCGGAAAGAAGAAGCCTGAAAAAATCAGGCATCAATTTTGGCCCAGACTTTATCCGCTGGGTAGAAATTTTCTATAAACATGTTCAAAGTTACGTTATAAATAATGGTTTTGCGTCGGACCTCTTTGCCTTGGAACGTGGCCGGATGCTGAATACAAATGAATATAGTTTTGTACCTTTTTTGGCTAATGTTTTACATCTTTTAACTTAAAATTTCCAAGAAATTACACATAACAGTGTTAGTTTATTTCCTTGTTTGCTTATTATTTTTTCCGCGGCCTTTTCTTAATACCTCGCTTACTATTTGCTGTCAGTTTCACGGCGAGATCACGTATCTAATCTCGGACCGGATGCTAAAGTTTAAACGGAACACTTAAACATGGGTGCATAATATACTAGTTAATTAAGGAGGCCGAACACAGTTTTGGCGCGCGCTCTTGCTAACGTGATTCAGCGCGCGCACAAGTATTGCATAAAAACAAACATGGCATAAATGGAGCGATCATTTTATTTGCTCAATGTTTGCGCTATCTGTACTATTTTTTTCCTTCACAAATGAACACAATGTATTGTATTGAAGGTTTTACTCTTTTATTACAAAGGTATATTAGAAAGGTAACGATGCAAAGAACTCAGCTCTGCTATTTCTTTGTTGCTAAAAGAACCCAGTTAAATGCAGCGCATGCGTAGTAAGTCGAAAAAAGTGCGATTGAGTGAAAAATTGACTTCTCGGAGGCGCTTATTTCTCGAGAACGACTCATTAGAATTTCATGAAATTTGGCGCCAAAATACTTTAGGAAATAAGTAACTGGAGGATTGAAAAAAATTGAACTTTAACAAAGGAAATTCAAGATATGCCAGTGAACCTTTAAAGAGGGATAATTAAAGATCTGTTTGTTAAATTATTATCAAAATAGCGTTAACTGCGAGTATCGTTACAAGCTTGTTGCATGCAAATTATAAAGAAAATCTAATGACTAGATTTTCTGCAAATAAACAAAACCGATTTTAAACACCTGTTTATTTTTGATCATGTTGCCATGGCAACGGTACATACGTCAGCTTAATTATCAAAAAGTTGAAGTTTGTGTTGTTAACTTGCTTGCTGCCATTTTTGGTGACAAAAGGATCAAGGGTTTTAGAGAAAAATGTAATTGAAACAGAGGTATCAAAAACTGTGTTCAGCCACCTTAACATGGAACCGGATGCATGTAGCAATAGCTCAGTTATTATGTCTTTTAAAGGGTTGTGTGGGCGGCTGGTTATCAAAAGACCAACCTCTTGACTTATGACAAAACGTACAAAAAATTCAATGTGCAAAATTTTCTAGTCCAGTCGAGCATGATAATGGATGACCGCGTTATCAGGAACACATTGTGGAAATGGACGAGTGACTATACACCGTTCAAATGATCGGAATGTCACGGCCGTTAAACATTACTTTACGTGACTGTAAGGGGTGTCCATCAGAAATGTTACCACCGTCAGCCTTTCGGGACCCTACCTTGTGGCAAACGGTAAATGTTTGCGCATTTTAAATAATTGAAAATAGGCGAAGCTCAAATGCATGCCGACCATGTCCGTTACGGATGTCCAATATGATTCTGGCCTCAATTTCTCCGGCTTCAAGCTGAAAGTACAGAAACTCATTTGCACGCACCATTTCATGATAATTAATTTGAATTAAATGTTATCAATTTAATTTAGTTTGTATCACTCACTATATAATATCTGTCAGTTTAATTGTAATCATTAGATAACTGCTCGCGACGTGATGAAATATATTCAACGATGCCATAATGCTCTCTGACCTGAAGCAGAAAAAGAAAATTGTCTGAAAGTTTCAAATGGCACCTCTTGCTAATTTGCCATCGACAACCGTAGCAAAAACTATGGTGAAGGAGAATGAACGAAAATCATCTGTAAACCTTTTACATAATTCCAAAGTGCAAAATGATTTGTTTAAAAAAAGTATCGATTCTTGCAGACAGAACTTGTCAATCGGTGTGATTTCAATGAAACCTAATTAGCTGATCATCTTAGGTTATGAGTGGGATGGTAATTAAACCAGCGTTGTTATGCACGATTGATTCCAAAATCTTACAGTTTGCATGAACGTAGGCACACGCAGGTAAACTCTGATAAGAAACATTTTTTTTTGAAAAAGAGCGCATGTTGAATATTATGATCGTTAAAAACTCACAGGGAGCTAAAAAGTTGTTTAGCCCAAATTTAAACTGAGGTCATTTTAAAGGGGATTGTATAATTTATCTCCTAGCCTTCCACGCACATGTTCTTAGGCGTGTGGAGAAACGCGTGACAAGCCTTAGAACGTCTGCGTGGGAGGCCACTTATCTCCCGGTTTGGACATCTTGAAAAGTTCAGCCGAAATTTTTCAAGTTCGTCGATTGTGATCTGTTTTAATCTTCAACCATGCTTGTTTCTTTAGGGCCTCATTTTACAATTTACTATCTAACAAAACTATTTTTTCAGGTTTCCTTTAAATTTAAGGCAATATTACACACTGCCAAAAAAACCAAAAATGAGAACCTTAAAAATCTTGTGCCGCGATTTGGGTAGATGATCATATTACAACCGTCTATGTCATGTCAATCATAGATATCATGTTATTTTTTACAGTTATCTTAGAGTCGACACCTCCATGACACCTCTTAGATTAATGGATAGGCAAAGATATCGGTTGATAACCTTTACGTTGTTTAACTTGGATTATGCCTTAGAGAGGATAGATGAGAAAACTCGTCGTTCACGCGATGAAGAGCTATTTATTTCTATGCCATGTACGGATTATTGACAAATTTTGCGGCCCTTTTATTTTGTGTTCATTGTTTGTGAAATGCTAGTTGTGAGTAGTAGGGGAGGGACCACGGTTTCCTTTTTTTTGCTGTGCTATTGCTGTGCTATCGCTGTGGAATAAATTAACTTGATTTTAAATTGCTGTGGAATACATTAAGGGGAGTGATGTCATAAGTTATTGTCTTGTATTTGTAAATAAATCGAGGAGCTTAAGCCTTCTCATGTGGATTCTTATATTTTGTACAGTGTAATACAACAGTTTCTGAGCTTAAAATTCACCATCTTTATTCACTTATCACAACAGTTTCTGTTATGTAGGTGTTGTCAATGACTCAGCCTTTTGATTACTTAACAGGTAAAGATCAAGTCTCTGTAGGAGTAGTTGCAGTGAATTTCAATCACTCATGCCCAGAGAGTTCTGATTCAGTTTATCCATTAGCAATTGGAAACTGCAAAGAGAACAGGTAACATATTTTAAGGCCGTCAATAAATGCAGAGGGGTTTAAGGGGGGCCATCTTAAAGTTGCTTACTATACTTAGTCTACTATTTCATGATCATATTTCTCCAGGGAAGAAATACCAAAGCTTATAAGACGGTTGAATCATGAAAAAAACATCATTAAAGAAAGAGGTTTATCAGTAGATGGCACATGCTACAAGATAAAGTTTGTTGGTGAGTGTTTTTTTTTTTCAGGGGGGGGGGGGGGAGGAGGAGGAGGAGGAGGGGGATTTGAATGATGTTGCAATAAAAATAAATGAGTGGGCTACAGGATGGACCTGAAAATGATCAGTGTTCCTAATTGTCATCAGTGCTCAAGAGTCTAATGGGCATTGTATTTGCAAATAAATATTGTAATTTTGCAGCCTTTCCAAGGTTTCATTCATTTTTAAGTTACTTTCCATTGAACCTTCCCTCGTATGTCATGAACTGCACTAGACTGTCCATATTTATGTTAAAGAAAAGTTTGTCTTTCATCTGAAAGGGAAGGGTAACTACGGTTTGCTGTAAATATGCATTGAAGAAACTAGTTTATTTTTGACAGTTACAGTTCTGTACATCCTTATTTGATATTTGTTATTTATTCAATAAATGGCATGATTCTGCTGTATTTGCTAACCTCAAATTTATGTTTATTTTAGTGACACTGGATTACAAGTCTCTCTTACTACTTATACGGAGGATATTGGAAGATCAGGGTGAAGGAGATGATGATCATTGGGAGCCACTGGGAGGCAAAGGCTTTGAGGTTGGGTTCTGTGTGTTTTGCACAGCCTTGAGGGTAAGTGAGAATCACTTTCTTAGTATATACAAATAGTGATAATTATGTTGTTCAAGGATAGCTTTTTGTATTGCAGTAAACAGTTCTCTCAATCATATAACTATTAATTACAGTGTAGTTTCAGAGTCAAATCCCTGTTTTTTGAGCACTCCACCTGATTTTATTGAGTAGCATTTTTTGCTCACATTGCAAAAAAGTTAGAAAACATTTAGTGGATTTACCTACTTTATACTGTTTATGAAGCCCCCAATCTTTCAAAAGAATTTCTTTCCCTTTAGGTGGTCCACAAATAGGAATATGATTGGTACCTAGCATAAATATCTTTTTCCTGAAATTTTCAATAAATACAGAGAATAGAATCAAGAATAGGGAGTAAAGTTGTTGTCAAACTACACTTGATTGCAAACATTTCTGTGATTGCATGCTGTAATACAGTAAAATACTTGCCTCAGTCATATGTGTATGTAAACCCCCCCCCCCCCCAAATAGATTTATTTATTTTGTAACAATTTATTTGCCTTTTCAATTCGCAGGCTTGCAAAGAACATTTGCCTGGCAGGTTTGATGCTGCCTGTCTTACCTGTCTGCAGTCAAAAGCTAATATTGGAAAGTAAGACAGATTGTTGAATAATAGAATGATTTGATTTAATTGTTCAATAAACAATAGTAAACAGTTCATTGGCGTAAGAGTAAGTCATCTGGAAATTGACAATGGTCTTCACACTGAACAGGTGGCGCTTGTTCTACATTTTTGAGTTACAAGTAGTGTTGATCTTGAGCTTGATTTTGATGAGCTATATTCACTGTTGGCTTCATGAATAACTTGAGTCCTGGTAATAATAATTATTATGTACTAAAAGATATATAATTTATATTTTTGTAGATGGACTGGACTAAGGGATGATCTAGAGTTTTTGCTCGATGAAGAGTTGTCCAATATACAGCTCTGCTCCCTTCATCAGGAGATGCGAAACACAGAGCAACTACTTGGTTCTTTAGGTCTATTTGCGTATCGCATTGGAACCCTCAAAGCATGCAATGAAGCTTTGGCAATATATGGCCCAGAAAACACTCGGTGTTATGAACGCATCCAGGTGAAGTTGCGCACTGGCCAACAGACCGCAGTGATCAAGAGTAACATTCATGTCAGCTCTATGTCTGGTTAGTGAATGGCAATTTAGAGTGAAATTATTTTTAATTACTATTGTCCAAGCCAGAATTAAACAACTGGATATTAGGAAATAAGTAAATGTGAAGCATAAGTTCAATACTTGTACCTGGTGTCTGGTTATCTCTTTTAGAAGGAGACATAATGTTCTCCAGAAACATTCACCATATTTAGTCACTTAATATCAGAAAAAATGAAGGTTTAGAAGATATTTTCCACTTGCTTTCAGCTGCATACTTTGAACAGATTTGTGATATTAATAATAATTTATAGTTAAGCTGTTGTGAAGGTGCTGTCTGCAAAATATAATTTGAATATATACTTAAGAGTGCTTAAAAGTAGCAGTCACCTTAAGTTATAGGTTAATGAAAGTATTTGTAAATTTATAGGCCCTACAGAAAGAGCAGTTCTGGCTAACTGTGACACCATTGTGGAACAATCTTTGCCTTTGGCAAAAATCCAGCAGCACTATCAAGAAATCCCTGACAGTTGTAGAGAGGTTGTCCTAGGTTATGTAACTCATTATGAGGAAGTCCAGCAGGTAAGCTAACTAACAGCTTTTTTCTATCACTTCCAAAAATTATGGATAACTATATCAACCAGGTTCATGGGTAATGTCAAACCTGGAAAGTCATGGAATTTTATAATTATACAGTATTTTCCAGGCCTGAAAAGTAATGAAATTGAACTGTGGGTCATTGAAAGCCATTGGAAAGTAATATTACCCTTTCTGAGAATATAAAAGGAAAACAGTTCAAAAGCTGAAAAAATAACAGATGGGTCAGAGAACTGGTTTTAATCCCAGTAAAAAAAAAAACAAAAAAAAAAAACACTTTTCTAGCTAGGATGCATTCTGTCATAATGTGGTGCTGCACAGTTGTCTGGGACAAATAAAATTTGTACATGTTTCACATGAACTCTCATAGCATGATAAATAATATTGTTTCTCACAGTGATAAACATTTTAGGCATTAAAGTCCACATGGATATAGTATTTATTAGCATTTTTACACTAGGTGTTTCTCATTGTTTCAGATTAGCTGACCAATGATAGTGAAGGTATCATGAATACTTCTCAGCAAGCCATTAAATATTTGCCATATCCTTTTCTCTTTACTAAATATATGTTGTCTCAAACAAATCCCTGTAGTATTTGAAGACAATTTTAGACAGTGGCACATTTACAAGAGACTTTGGGTCACGACAGGAGAGTGTTTCCCTGAAAGAGGCAAAAGGTTAGGTATAGTCCGCATTGCAGACGAAACTAAACCCTGGCTAGTTAGGTATAGAGTACAGTGAAAAGTACAGTATTACTGCATGTTATATCGAGCAAGCAGCTAATGTAGATTGAAATTTAATAGCTATAAAACAAAAGGGAAATACCACAAAACAAAACACAGACTAGTTAAAGGAATTAAGTCTGAGGACTTTTATTGGCCTTCTTACGGTTCATCATCGACTAATGCATTGTCAGTTGATTAAGATGTTATAAACAAACTTGAGAGTAATGGCTTGTTTGTATGGTAGAGTGATTATTATTGGTAGACATGTAGAATGGATTGCATTAATCATATAGCTAGTAAATTATTCCTCTGACCAGATTTTATTTAATTCATAAATTGTTCTTTTTTATTCTGGTTGTACATGTATGCTTAGCTTTGTTTTTATTGTTTTTAGATCTGAAGAAGTTCCTAGATGAATCCTATGACAAAACAGCTAAGAGGCAGGTTGAAATTGAACAGAAGTTTCTACAAAGTGAGAAGAGTGTACCTTGTGTGAAGCCTCCCAAAAAGAAGAAGAAACTGAATGCCCCAAAGCAAAAAGATGCTACTGAGAATAGTATGGCAGGACTGGCAGCTCAATTACAGTTGGATCATTTCAAACAGG
The DNA here is from genome assembly GCA_019787425.1 of Platygyra sinensis. Lineage (NCBI taxonomy): Eukaryota > Metazoa > Cnidaria > Anthozoa > Scleractinia > Merulinidae > Platygyra > Platygyra sinensis. The sequence goes on along the minus strand of JAHPZR010056239.1, from coordinate 14,597 downwards.
TTGGTCCTCAGATATGTTTTGTTTTCAGTTGTCCTTCTAGATTTGCAGACTGGTTACCTTGTTGCCCTTAGTTTTAGTCTTACTCTCTCTGAGTTATTCTGATTCAGAGAGATATTCAGCCTTTAAGGTCTAGTTGGTAAGCTCTTTCCTTAAAACATTATTTATTGTTAATGTTGGGGCAGTGTTGTTAATTAGTGGTCAAGTATAATTTGTGTATAGTTAATGTCCTAAATGAGCTATGCACACATAAGACATTCTAAGCTAACTAATTATTAAGCTAGCCTACGGGTTGTGATCACAACTGATGTTAATCTAACTGTAATATTCTTGTAAGTCTTCCATTGTGATTTTCTTTTAAAGCTGTGAGATCTACAATAGTTACACAATTATCAACTGGTTTTTGATATCTTGCTGTTCATGTGGAGTTGTTTTCTATTAGTTATAACTTATATTTTTATTTTCAAGGTGTTTCTAGATTGGAATGACCTAAGTCTTGTTATTCGAAGCAGAGTGTTTGAGAAGGATGAATTGGAGCAAATAGACATACATGATGTTAAGGTATTAATAATTACTATGTAGCTGTAAATATGACATGTTAGATTGCATGTGCACATTTACAGTCATGTAACTATTAATACTAATTACTAGTCATTTTGATTCTTACACAATGACTTCTTAATACTTCAGTGTTATATATTCACTATACAGGCATTATTTTTTCTGGTAGTGAATTGTAAGTTGTTTTTAACATAAAGCATGTTCTTTTTTGCTGCCTCCATCAAATAAATGTTAATTTTCTCATGTAGTGCAAGTTGTGGGGTTTGCTTCTGCGACACCTGTTTGGAGTGACACTTGGAATGGGAGACTATTCTCATCTCACTGTAGAACACAGTGCAATGTTGCTCCGAGAACATGGCTCTTTCTGCAAATTTTCCAATCAAGGATTTGAGGCCAAACACAAAGACGATAGACGTACTTACTCTCGGGCCACCAATCATGATTCCTCAGGAGAGGGCCAGTCAAGTGAGCCACAATTTAACAAATATTGTTTCTGCCAGACTTTGACAACCATGCTCAAAGATGAGCTTTGCTCAAATGTATATATGTAAGTGAATCTCTTCTCTGAGCATGGCTGTCAATCAAGTCTCGCAAAGCAATCACGCTTTTTCAGTAACTGGGTTAACTGTAATCAATTCATCTATAACATGGACATGATCTTGAAAGGATTAGATTTTTATTACATGTCAAACAGAATTTGCACTATTCTAAATGACTAAGTAATTTTCCTGTCTGATGCAATGATGATGGACACTGTTTCTTCTCAGTTTAGCCTCACTAAAAAGAAAAACAAACAGACACTTTTAACATAGTGTACAAGTTACCAAATGTTAAAGAATTATTATCCAGATTGAGTGAGGCTAAACTGAGAAGAAACAGTGTCCATCATCATTGCATCAGACAGGAAAATTACTTAGTCATTTAGAATAGTGCAAATTCTGTTTGACATGTAATAAAAATCTAATCCTTTCAAGATCATGTCCATGTTATAGATGAATTGATTACAGTTAACCCAGTTACTGAAAAAGCGTGATTGCTTTGCGAGACTTGATTGACAGCCATGCTCAGAGAAGAGATTCACTTACATATATACATTTGAGCAAAGCTCATCTTTGAGCATGGTTGTCAAAGTCTGGCAGAAACAATATTTGTTAAATTGTGGCTCACTTGACTGGCCCTCTCCTGAGGAATCATGATTGGTGGCCCGAGAGTAAGTACGTCTATCGTCTTTGTGTTTGGCCTCAAATCCTTGATTGGAAAATTTGCAGAAAGAGCCATGTTCTCGGAGCAACATTGCACTGTGTTCTACAGTGAGATGAGAATAGTCTCCCATTCCAAGTGTCACTCCAAACAGGTGTCGCAGAAGCAAACCCCACAACTTGCACTACATGAGAAAATTAACATTTATTTGATGGAGGCAGCAAAAAAGAACATGCTTTATGTTAAAAACAACTTACAATTCACTACCAGAAAAAATAATGCCTGTATAGTGAATATATAACACTGAAGTATTAAGAAGTCATTGTGTAAGAATCAAAATGATTAGTAATTAGTATTAATAGTTACATGACTGTAAATGTGCACATGCAATCTAACATGTCATATTTACAGCTACATAGTAATTATTAATACCTTAACATCATGTATGTCTATTTGCTCCAATTCATCCTTCTCAAACACTCTGCTTCGAATAACAAGACTTAGGTCATTCCAATCTAGAAACACCTTGAAAATAAAAATATAAGTTATAACTAATAGAAAACAACTCCACATGAACAGCAAGATATCAAAAACCAGTTGATAATTGTGTAACTATTGTAGATCTCACAGCTTTAAAAGAAAATCACAATGGAAGACTTACAAGAATATTACAGTTAGATTAACATCAGTTGTGATCACAACCCGTAGGCTAGCTTAATAATTAGTTAGCTTAGAATGTCTTATGTGTGCATAGCTCATTTAGGACATTAACTATACACAAATTATACTTGACCACTAATTAACAACACTGCCCCAACATTAACAATAAATAATGTTTTAAGGAAAGAGCTTACCAACTAGACCTTAAAGGCTGAATATCTCTCTGAATCAGAATAACTCAGAGAGAGTAAGACTAAAACTAAGGGCAACAAGGTAACCAGTCTGCAAATCTAGAAGGACAACTGAAAACAAAACATATCTGAGGACCAACCTGTTTGAAATGATCCAACTGTAATTGAGCTGCCAGTCCTGCCATACTATTCTCAGTAGCATCTTTTTGCTTTGGGGCATTCAGTTTCTTCTTCTTTTTGGGAGGCTTCACACAAGGTACACTCTTCTCACTTTGTAGAAACTTCTGTTCAATTTCAACCTGCCTCTTAGCTGTTTTGTCATAGGATTCATCTAGGAACTTCTTCAGATCTAAAAACAATAAAAACAAAGCTAAGCATACATGTACAACCAGAATAAAAAAGAACAATTTATGAATTAAATAAAATCTGGTCAGAGGAATAATTTACTAGCTATATGATTAATGCAATCCATTCTACATGTCTACCAATAATAATCACTCTACCATACAAACAAGCCATTACTCTCAAGTTTGTTTATAACATCTTAATCAACTGACAATGCATTAGTCGATGATGAACCGTAAGAAGGCCAATAAAAGTCCTCAGACTTAATTCCTTTAACTAGTCTGTGTTTTGTTTTGTGGTATTTCCCTTTTGTTTTATAGCTATTAAATTTCAATCTACATTAGCTGCTTGCTCGATATAACATGCAGTAATACTGTACTTTTCACTGTACTCTATACCTAACTAGCCAGGGTTTAGTTTCGTCTGCAATGCGGACTATACCTAACCTTTTGCCTCTTTCAGGGAAACACTCTCCTGTCGTGACCCAAAGTCTCTTGTAAATGTGCCACTGTCTAAAATTGTCTTCAAATACTACAGGGATTTGTTTGAGACAACATATATTTAGTAAAGAGAAAAGGATATGGCAAATATTTAATGGCTTGCTGAGAAGTATTCATGATACCTTCACTATCATTGGTCAGCTAATCTGAAACAATGAGAAACACCTAGTGTAAAAATGCTAATAAATACTATATCCATGTGGACTTTAATGCCTAAAATGTTTATCACTGTGAGAAACAATATTATTTATCATGCTATGAGAGTTCATGTGAAACATGTACAAATTTTATTTGTCCCAGACAACTGTGCAGCACCACATTATGACAGAATGCATCCTAGCTAGAAAAGTGTTTTTTTTTTTGTTTTTTTTTTTACTGGGATTAAAACCAGTTCTCTGACCCATCTGTTATTTTTTCAGCTTTTGAACTGTTTTCCTTTTATATTCTCAGAAAGGGTAATATTACTTTCCAATGGCTTTCAATGACCCACAGTTCAATTTCATTACTTTTCAGGCCTGGAAAATACTGTATAATTATAAAATTCCATGACTTTCCAGGTTTGACATTACCCATGAACCTGGTTGATATAGTTATCCATAATTTTTGGAAGTGATAGAAAAAAGCTGTTAGTTAGCTTACCTGCTGGACTTCCTCATAATGAGTTACATAACCTAGGACAACCTCTCTACAACTGTCAGGGATTTCTTGATAGTGCTGCTGGATTTTTGCCAAAGGCAAAGATTGTTCCACAATGGTGTCACAGTTAGCCAGAACTGCTCTTTCTGTAGGGCCTATAAATTTACAAATACTTTCATTAACCTATAACTTAAGGTGACTGCTACTTTTAAGCACTCTTAAGTATATATTCAAATTATATTTTGCAGACAGCACCTTCACAACAGCTTAACTATAAATTATTATTAATATCACAAATCTGTTCAAAGTATGCAGCTGAAAGCAAGTGGAAAATATCTTCTAAACCTTCATTTTTTCTGATATTAAGTGACTAAATATGGTGAATGTTTCTGGAGAACATTATGTCTCCTTCTAAAAGAGATAACCAGACACCAGGTACAAGTATTGAACTTATGCTTCACATTTACTTATTTCCTAATATCCAGTTGTTTAATTCTGGCTTGGACAATAGTAATTAAAAATAATTTCACTCTAAATTGCCATTCACTAACCAGACATAGAGCTGACATGAATGTTACTCTTGATCACTGCGGTCTGTTGGCCAGTGCGCAACTTCACCTGGATGCGTTCATAACACCGAGTGTTTTCTGGGCCATATATTGCCAAAGCTTCATTGCATGCTTTGAGGGTTCCAATGCGATACGCAAATAGACCTAAAGAACCAAGTAGTTGCTCTGTGTTTCGCATCTCCTGATGAAGGGAGCAGAGCTGTATATTGGACAACTCTTCATCGAGCAAAAACTCTAGATCATCCCTTAGTCCAGTCCATCTACAAAAATATAAATTATATATCTTTTAGTACATAATAATTATTATTACCAGGACTCAAGTTATTCATGAAGCCAACAGTGAATATAGCTCATCAAAATCAAGCTCAAGATCAACACTACTTGTAACTCAAAAATGTAGAACAAGCGCCACCTGTTCAGTGTGAAGACCATTGTCAATTTCCAGATGACTTACTCTTACGCCAATGAACTGTTTACTATTGTTTATTGAACAATTAAATCAAATCATTCTATTATTCAACAATCTGTCTTACTTTCCAATATTAGCTTTTGACTGCAGACAGGTAAGACAGGCAGCATCAAACCTGCCAGGCAAATGTTCTTTGCAAGCCTGCGAATTGAAAAGGCAAATAAATTGTTACAAAATAAATAAATCTATTTGGGGGGGGGGGGGGTTTACATACACATATGACTGAGGCAAGTATTTTACTGTATTACAGCATGCAATCACAGAAATGTTTGCAATCAAGTGTAGTTTGACAACAACTTTACTCCCTATTCTTGATTCTATTCTCTGTATTTATTGAAAATTTCAGGAAAAAGATATTTATGCTAGGTACCAATCATATTCCTATTTGTGGACCACCTAAAGGGAAAGAAATTCTTTTGAAAGATTGGGGGCTTCATAAACAGTATAAAGTAGGTAAATCCACTAAATGTTTTCTAACTTTTTTGCAATGTGAGCAAAAAATGCTACTCAATAAAATCAGGTGGAGTGCTCAAAAAACAGGGATTTGACTCTGAAACTACACTGTAATTAATAGTTATATGATTGAGAGAACTGTTTACTGCAATACAAAAAGCTATCCTTGAACAACATAATTATCACTATTTGTATATACTAAGAAAGTGATTCTCACTTACCCTCAAGGCTGTGCAAAACACACAGAACCCAACCTCAAAGCCTTTGCCTCCCAGTGGCTCCCAATGATCATCATCTCCTTCACCCTGATCTTCCAATATCCTCCGTATAAGTAGTAAGAGAGACTTGTAATCCAGTGTCACTAAAATAAACATAAATTTGAGGTTAGCAAATACAGCAGAATCATGCCATTTATTGAATAAATAACAAATATCAAATAAGGATGTACAGAACTGTAACTGTCAAAAATAAACTAGTTTCTTCAATGCATATTTACAGCAAACCGTAGTTACCCTTCCCTTTCAGATGAAAGACAAACTTTTCTTTAACATAAATATGGACAGTCTAGTGCAGTTCATGACATACGAGGGAAGGTTCAATGGAAAGTAACTTAAAAATGAATGAAACCTTGGAAAGGCTGCAAAATTACAATATTTATTTGCAAATACAATGCCCATTAGACTCTTGAGCACTGATGACAATTAGGAACACTGATCATTTTCAGGTCCATCCTGTAGCCCACTCATTTATTTTTATTGCAACATCATTCAAATCCCCCTCCTCCTCCTCCTCCTCCTCCCCCCCCCCCCCCCCTGAAAAAAAAAACACTCACCAACAAACTTTATCTTGTAGCATGTGCCATCTACTGATAAACCTCTTTCTTTAATGATGTTTTTTTCATGATTCAACCGTCTTATAAGCTTTGGTATTTCTTCCCTGGAGAAATATGATCATGAAATAGTAGACTAAGTATAGCAAGCAACTTTAAGATGGCCCCCCTTAAACCCCTCTGCATTTATTGACGGCCTTAAAATATGTTACCTGTTCTCTTTGCAGTTTCCAATTGCTAATGGATAAACTGAATCAGAACTCTCTGGGCATGAGTGATTGAAATTCACTGCAACTACTCCTACAGAGACTTGATCTTTACCTGTTAAGTAATCAAAAGGCTGAGTCATTGACAACACCTACATAACAGAAACTGTTGTGATAAGTGAATAAAGATGGTGAATTTTAAGCTCAGAAACTGTTGTATTACACTGTACAAAATATAAGAATCCACATAAACAAGGAATTCAGAAAATAATGAAATATCTAATTAGTGTTGATCATGAACAGCCATGTATTTGTTGTCTCAGATTTTAAATCTTAGCCTAATTATTCTAAATGATATCTTTCACCAATTTCAATAGCCAATGATTTGTACACTAAGATTGCATCATAAACAGTTCCGTTAACTGAGAAGAGTGAACACAGTACTACACACAGTACACAGTTCATGGATCTAGTAGATGTGGTCATCAAAATTATGGTTCATAAGCAAGAACAGTAATAAAAACATGACACTGTCTACACCAATAATAAAAAACGACAACAACAAAGCCGAAAATAACTAATAGCTACTGCAGTACTGGTCTAAACCAGCTCCACTATACTATATATAACATTTGGCATCACCTGCAAAAGGCCTCCCATCCAACTTGAGGTTAAAAATCATAGATGGGGTAGCTGAATTGTGCAGTCTAGCTTCTCTGATTGCCCAAATAAGTGTAGGAGCTAGACCAACCGAATATCCTGTGATCCCGCACTGAGGATCAAGAGGCTCTATTTTCATAACAGACCTCACTGATGAAAATATAACTGACTTGCATGCTTTGATCATGTTCTTGGTTAGGAGACGCTGTAGATCACCATCTTTCTTTTGTTAAAAAGAAAAATCTGACAATTAGCACTCTCAAGTGAGTTTGTGTGACTTGAGAACCAAAAACCCAAAATGAGTATATCCAGCCATCAAAAACATTTCATGCAGTAAAAAGTTTTCCAACCATCAAGTTTCTTATGGTGATTATCTCCAATAATTTATTAAACAATTATTATAATTTATTGAACTTACTATCTCTTTTCTGATTGGCCTGAAAGCGTATGTAGTGAATTTTTTAAATCAGTGCCTGGTGTTAACTCTGCAGATTATACAATAATCATATCAAGGGCACTCAAGGTCATGGGTAATCATGTCAAGTTTGCATGCTTTGTGTTGCTTGCCATCACTGAAGAAGCAAAAACACATGACTTGATTTTTTTTGTTCAATGTATAATAAAAGAATAATAATTTATTAGATTTGGTTTTAGTGATATCCAGAATAGTCAAGTCTCTGTAACCTTCATTATTCTGGATATCACTAAAACCTCATCCAATGATAATTATTATTGCATGAGGTTTTTATGATATTCAGGATAATCCAAGTTGAGGTACGTGTAGAGGTTATCAGCAGAAGGTGGAGGATTCATTATTTTCTATGATCCTTAATTACACTGTAATCATTGAATGAAAAAAAAACATGGAGGTCCTGTTTTTACTTCTTCAATGACAGCAAGCAAAACAAAGTGCGCAAACGTAATATGATTAACCTTAGAAATCATGCACTGCGGTCACACATGACATGATAAAAATGACCTGTATAATTTGCAGCTAGATGATGTCACAGGCACTGATTTTGAAATTTCAAAGTTTGTTTTCAGCCAATCAGAAAAGAGATAGTGAGTTCAATGTATAATAAGTTGAATAAACATTGCCTTTTGATCAGTGCTTACTTGTGATCAATTATAAGGACAGGCACAAGATGACATCATAAACATCAACTCTTTTTTTTCTGTTTTGACTCTGAGCTCAGGCAAATGTATTGCAATTTTGATCTTACCACAATGTGACGTCACCCGTGATCAATTACTGACCAGACACATGGCAACATGGAATCTATTTGTTAAACTGACGTGTCCATAGTGAGATTAGCAGCAAGGATTTGCATTTCTTCCCCGTTTAAGTACAAAATAGACTACAAATTCCGAGCAATGAGCCTACACTGTATATCACAGAGTAAAAACCACAACATTCTCAATAAATGATAATTACAGGTTTAGGAAGTTTAAAATGGTTTGCCAGCCATTGTCTGGTAACTTTGTCTCCAGTTTGACATAGACCTGTAACCAATCTGGCGTTTGCATGGCCATCTGTCGCTTCTGCTGAACCTCGGCAGTAAACGCAAAGTCTGCTGCAGCCTTGAGTCCTTTGTTTAGGGCAACAATCTCTACGGCTTCCGAAACTGCTGAACTCACAACCAACTGGTGTTCTTGATTGCCATAAATAGATCCGTAGCCCAGAATGGCTCCCAAACTTCCATAAGAAGAATTAAAAGCATTTTGGATGTCATCTAAAGCAACGCCACAAACCAATCTCATTTCTCGTTTCTTGGTAATGGGTCCAAGCGAACTTTTCGCGACACTTTCGAGGTTTGTTGATCTAAGATGTTTTGACGGCAAAGGTGTTTCTGGAGGAGTTTCCATAACTGCCGAGATCGAAAGTTCCACTTCTCTAACTCGGTCTCGATAAAATTTTAGTTCCTTTTCAAGGATAGCGATTCTCTGGCTTTTCGGTGTTCGAGCGTCGATCGCCGAGCTCACATTGCGATCGCTGACATCAACATTAGATGACAAAAAACCGCTTTCTTTCGTCGACGACTGCTTGAGCGAGCCACCAAGTAGACCAAACAGAGATATGGCAAAGGCTTCTTCTGAACTTTTCACTGAAAACAACTCGTATGGGACGTGCTCTCTGTTTTCCCGCCATAAGTCGCCGATTTTAACGCGACTAATTTCGCTTGGAAATTCCTCAAAAAACTTTCCTTTTACAAACTGACTTACTTTTCGGCCCACAAGTTCACTATACAACGGGTACCATCTTTTCCTCTGGCTAAGACAAGAGCCATAAATACGTTGGAGAGAAAAATCTCTCGTCTCCTTCGCAGAGCGCGCCATTGTGTTGGCACGCGAGACGCAAATAATTTGTCTTTCCTGCAAAATTCATCTCGATGCCAAACAAGGTAATTCAGTAATCTATTAACCATCCCCTTCTGGCTTTCATCCGATGATTTCAAATAACCTGATACCAAGAAATGACACATGCCGACCGGCCTGAGGAGATTATTTTTAATTTGTTTCGCGCCGTTGTTGACATAATTTTCTATCGCTAATGTAATTACTACGTTACGTCACAGATGTCGCGCTGTGAGATTCCCGCTGACTCCTGAGAAGGCTTAAGCTTCTCATGGATGACTATATCTGGCATTAAAAACTTGATTTAAACGTCAAGAATATTCAAAATTGTCCGCCTTTAAGGCATGGGTCTCACATGTTTTGGACACTTTTTCCAAATTTAGTCTTTTTCCTAAAATGTTGGCCTCTAATTGCTTATTTATATGCAAAATGATTTCTTTCTGACCACGCCCTGAATTGAAAGAAATATGATCATTTAAGTTACAAGATGTGAACGTACTAGAAAACTCTCATTTTATCTTTCAAAACCTTTACCTTCCCTGGTTATATGTAGTTCTCTAAACGGGGATTCTGAAAAAATTTTATTCTTTTGTCATTATTTCCTATTTTTGCCTAGTCCCAGTCCCTCTCCAATGGATATACATGTACATTGTAATTGAAACAAAAGAAATAAATCTCTCAAACCCCGATTAATTCTATAAACTGGGTTCTAAAATGAAAATGGTAATTCTCCATGTTCACTTTCTTAAATGCGAAGTAAAAGAAGGGTATAATTGAACTGCATGTTATATGATCGTAAGTTAGATAAACTGGTATACAAATCTACTTCTTAAGGATAACAAATTTCTTTTTTTTATTTAGAGTTGGTTTCCCAGTCCCCCCACTTCTTTTAAAGTGGTATTGGGCCATATAAATACAGGAACAGTATTCGAGAAGTACTGTTGCTATATTTACGAAGCGGGTATCATTCACTAACCATGTGAACTCATTGTAGCCGGGCCATTACTCAGATATAACAGAATTTTTCTAAGATTTATTTAAATGTGATATTACAGTTGCCAGTAAAATTATAAACAATCTCTCGTCTTTGTCTTTGTCTCTTGGGCGGATTTTTACACTCTCTTCTCCAATGGCCGTACTGCCCACATTTATGACATCTCCCTGCAAGCAAATTATTTTCTTACGCTAAGGATTTCAATATTTTAAATCAAATTTCTCTACCTTTCCGTTCCGTATTTTTCAAAGTTTCCTTCCATTGCTCCTTTCTTCTGTTTTCATCTCTTTCTCATTGTTTTCTGGCTTCTTCTTCCAATTTTCTCTTCTCTCTTCTCTCGTTTCTTTTGCGCCTATCCCTTTCGGCGGAACTTTCTGTTCTCCTCTTCTTTTTATTCTTGTCATCCAAAAGGGCAGATGTAGAAGGGCGGTTAGCATTGTCACTTCCTTTTTCTCGTTCACTATGCAAGTCTTCCATATCTGTGTCTTCAGGAACTACTAAAGTAGCAGGTTGCCGTACAGGGCTGCTTAGAAGTGCTTGTTCTTCTGAAGCACTTAACGCTTCTGCCATCTGAAACAAAATGTTCAGTCAAGGAAAGACCTCTCAACTGTCAAGTAGTTCCAGGAGAGCATTCGTATGGTCCTTTTTGATATAGTCAATTTTCTATTTCCATTTCTTTATAGCATTCAGTGAATCAACAAGGCAAATTATTCCTTCTTACTTTTTTTTTTGTTTGTCCTTTTTTTCTACTTCTACATTTTGTTCTTCAGTCCTTTGCTGCTGTTGCTGATTGCTTTCAGCATCAGCGGCGAGTTCTTCTAAAATAGTACTCTCTTTCTGTCCCTTTTTCTTAGTACTTTTTTTAGAAGGTCCAGAAGAAGCCGAAGAAGCCGCTTCTTCGTCTCCCCATAAAGTTCTTTTGACTCCTGCAGTTAACCTGCCGGCAGGTCCTTTAGGAGTCTTCCCTTTCTTTTTTGCACTTAGCTTTTTGGAACTACTTCCTCTAGGCCCTGCAACAGCAACTGCTGCAGAATCGTCATCATCATCAGATGAAGATGATGAACTTTCGGAATTTCTGGACCCTTCATCAAGATCCTGGAGGATTCTCCTTTGCTTTCACCTAGTTCGCGGAGTAGCAATCGGTGTTCTCGATGTGACTGCTTCCTTAATGAACAGTTCTTTCATGTTCTTAACGGTGGGTTCGGACTTGAAATTGGTGTCCTCCCCATTAGCCATGTTAAGTGTTTGAGAATATGCTAAAGGATTGCATATAATTGCTCGCAACGTTTTGAAGTGAATGACAGTGTTGTAAAACGTCTGCCCTATGACTTTGAGGTCATCCATCAGATGGCTTCGTCATCAGTGGCATGGAATTTCATGGCTTCGGTAACATCCTGCCGCGTTACCGGTAATTCCGTGCGGGTATTTAACATTTTCGCTTTCTCTCCGTATTCTCGCAATCTCTCTCTTATAGTTTCGTTTTCGTAATTGTCTAGTAGTTCCATTGCCCGTTCATGATTCTTTGAACATGTCTCTCCCAACTCACTTAGTGCGATCTTAGGTCTTCCCAGATATTCACAATTGATGGGTTTAATATCTTTTAGGATTTGTTCTTCTTCAATGCATTCTTTGATTTCACCATAAGGCTTTAGGAAATGCTTTGGAAACTGGTTATAGTATTGCACTCCGTACACTTTGTTGGGCGATTAGTATGCCATTTCTAAGGAAATTTCTTCTTCTCAGATGAAAAGTACAATTGAAGTATACTTCTTTTATGCTTTGATGAAAAAAGTATAAATGAAGTATATTTTGGTAATGTACTTCATTTATACTGCTAATGTAAAATTATACTTAAATTATACTTCAAAATAAGTTGACATAGTCAGCTAAATAACAATGGGATAAGTAGCTGTGATCCAATGTTACTAAAAGCATCAAATGGTTGCAATGTCTATCAAGGTTTTCTTTCTTGTGAATATTTATTAATCTATGACTTCTCTCTGATGTTAGGGTGTCAATGTGCCAGAAATAGTCCCAGCAGAATTCAAACCAGTCTCTGTAGATGCTGAGGTCGAAGAAAATGCAAACAAGTGGATTCACCCGATAACTGGTTCATCACGGTGGTATAATCTTGGTGATAAGTTCCATTCTACCACCAACCCTCACAAGTCACCATTGTGCAGTTTCCACGATATCAATCTGTGCCTGCAGGCTAATTCATTGAAAACCAGTTATCAAGAAGCAGAGAATAACAGAAAAAACAAGAAGAGACTCCAAAGTGCTTGTGTCCAGGGTTTTGAAACCCACTTTTTATTTAATTTTCTAATGGATTATTACCAGAATGAGATTATAATACAGAAGCAATTGTTGAATTTGAAAAAGAGACTCCCAGAGGGATTTCAAGTTAAAAGGGACAAGTATATGCAGTTTATATATGAACCTGCAGAGCAGTAAAATTCATACTGTAACCTGCAAATAGGCGGTCCTTCTACCCTTAAATGTTGGGGGAGGATGGAAAAAAAGAACACCCGATTGCAGGTTACAAAATACAGTACCGTGTGATGAAAAGCTTTAAATTAATTTCTAGTTAGTACTGAATATGCTCAGAATTTTGTTATTTTGCTTTAAGTGCTAGTCACATCATGCATTATTACCTTCTGAATTGCACCCAAGTGTGACCTCTTGTATAAAACAGTTTTTTTATTCTGCCTTTATGCGTGTCACCACAAGTGTAATGTACAACAAGCTTGAACAAAGTTAAATCAAGGTAACTGAGAATCTGCCAGGATGTCTTGATATCTTTCTTTTTTTGTAATGTTCAGAGACACCTTGGAAATGAGCATCTGCAGTATGAAAGAGAACATGTCTGGTATGCATGTTTGAATTTAAAGGCTCTGTTTAAGAATATCCTCTTGACGTCTTGCTTGTTTAAGAGATGCTTATAATTTATATCCTAAGTTTTGGTCGATCGCTCTGATTATAAGAAAAAGATGTCCAAGTAGAACGCATTATTTGATTGGAAAATATCGAATAACAAAGGATCATGATTGATGTAGGGCGCGGTTTGGTTATTATTGTTGTTTGTTAGCTTGGGCTGTGAGAACTCTACAAAGATTTCAAACAAGATGTCTGTTCTACAAAAATACACTGTCCTTGGACTTGTCGTTCAGCAAAACACCTTTTCCTTAAGCAGAAATCATTATTCATTGTTGGCTGACGAAACGCCTCTCAAAAAAGATCGATAACCATGTAGTACTCTTAATCTTTGATCTGCTCCGTTTTAGTTTCAGTTTTCATACCGGTTGTAATTACTTGTTTCATGCAGTAGGGGTTTGTTTTGATTAATAATAAAGAGATTAGCCACAGTGAATATACGGATATTAACGTCTGGATTCAGTTTCATCTTAATAATTTGTGTGGTGGATATTGGATCAAATGGTTTAGAGGATAACGGACATTTTGATGGAGTGCTGCCAGAATGTGAAGACTTCACCTGGGTTTTGGAAGGGTTTATAAATGAAGTGTCAGAATGCATGTATACTGGATTAGCAGGACCTTGTCTCCAATAGGGCAGCCGAAATAATCCAATTGAGTAAATAGAGCTAAAATTAATAAATATTCAACCAGCATAGAAAGAACACTTTTAAAATGTTAAGAATACGATAATTGACAGACGTTTTGTATATAATGTGGGTATTGCTTGATACCCCAAGTCCTACAACTGTCTGTACCATTTTCGATTTTTCATCTTACCTTTCTCAGATGATATGACGACCTGGAAATGCTGAAGACTTTGCAGGGTTTAATAAATGATAATGTAGCTGGATTGGAGAGGAGAGCGGCGGGGACGACGTTTTGTGATTTTCCCTATTTTTGGAATTTTCAGCAGCCGCCATTTGCCGAAGGTGTGTCTATTCTCCGCAAGTGACGGTTAACATTAAGACACAGGCCATACCCATGACCAAAATTTGG
>JAHPZR010056238.1:72500-83331 GCA_019787425.1 Platygyra sinensis | reverse complement strand
AACCTACCATCAATTCACCACACCCAACTGGCAGAGAGAGGAAATGTGAGAGAAAAGCATCTTGCCCAAGAACACAATGTAGTGACCACAGCCAGGGTTTGAACTCAGACCCCTTGATCCAATTAAGTCTAGTATGCTTAACATATATTAGGGAAAAAATCTCCTAAAAATTTTTCAACTCCTCCACCATGCATGTAAATAGCCAACTAATCTGCCTCTTGCCGTGGGGATTTTTAGCCTGCCCAGTTATGTTCATTGTACATGATTGGTTTGTTCCATTGTTTATTTCTATTGGCCATGAAAAGCCCAATTGGATTTAAGATATTTATTTTTTTGTTTATTTTGTTTTAAAGCTAATTTTCACCTTGGTTTGTGTCCAGATCATAGTATCGCAGAAGAGGAAGGAGAAGAGTATGATGACGTAGATGAAGATCTTAAAGCTCAGATTCTGAGTAGAAATGAAGCTGAACAGGAAAAGGAGACTACAGCAGAGGAAGGTAGTGATATGAGCCAATGTTTTGATGGTAGCTTATGTGCAGTCTTGAGTCTTTAATCCATTTATGGTGATAAGTATTGATTAGCTTGTTTTCAAGTAGAACCACCAGTGGTTTCATTCAATGCAAACATGAGGGGCTCTTTCTAGAGACTTACTAAAAAGTGTTGTAAATTAGTTTTTGAATAAAATAAGCATGTTAATTTTTAAAGTTGACCATAACATAATTTAGTGAAATAAATATGCGCAAATTGCATGTACAAAATCTTGCATGTCATTGTTCAGCACTTTGTACTTTCATCAGTCACAGCTGTGGAGTTTCTTATGTCAGTGATGCCTTGTAAGCCAATGATCTTGTGCAAATACAGTGGAAGGAAATATTATTAATTTTGACAGTCATTGTCTGCCTTTGGTTAAGCTACAAAATTTCCAGTTTGAATTTACCCAAAGTGATTAACAACAACAACTTTATTTATTTGTACCCAACATAATACAATAGTAATAAACAATATGTCAACAAAAATATAGATGAGTACTAGCTGCCCCAAATAACCATAGGGGCCGGAAAAAAGGGCAGCTATACTTAATAGGTGATTTATCTAATGAAATGATTTGGGTCAGAAATAACACACACACACACACACACACACACAGAGAGTAAAAAAAAAAAGAAGAAAGAATGGAAGGCTAGAAACTCTGAGACTCACCTGGAAAGCCATTGAACGGGCAAGTGCTGATTCCCATATGACAAATACCTTAGTTTGAGATCCAGCTTTAGCTGTGATCCTCTCGGGGTTGTTTCCTTATTTCCAATTTATTTGCATGATGTGTGAACAAGACTCGATATGTACTATACCTTTACTATATAACAGGAATTATGGAGGAAAACTATGATGATGTTGATGAGATGAAAGCAAAAGTTGAGGAGATGAATAATGCAGAAGCAGAAAATCCTGAACCTATCTGTGAAGAGAGCTATGATGACTTAGACACTGTGGCTGAGCAAGCTCGTGAACATTTACAAAATGGTAGGACTTCATTGAAAAATTTTTAGGAGATTTTTTCCCTAATATATGTTAAGCATACTAGACTTAATTGGATCAAGGGGTCTGAGTTCAAACCTTGGCTGTGGTCACTACATTGTGTTCTTGGGCAAGATGCTTTTCTCTCACATTTCCTCTCTCTGCCCAGTTGGGTGTGGTGAATTGATGGTAGGTTTAACTGTGTGATGGTCAGTACCATCCCATCCAGGGATGAGTGGAAGTACTTCTAGTTACTTGGAGAGTGTCTATTATGAAAACTAAAAAGATTATGTAAATAATAAGTTGTCATTGGTATTCTCACTTGCTGATGGGTCAGGGCCCATCAGCAAATGAAAACCAAAAGTTACCTGTCTGGCAGGACCAGAGAATTAACATTCTATAGAATGTTGACTGTGTCAACATTGTATGCAGGGCTCGAAATTAAAAAAATCGTTAGGTCGCCTTTTGGCCACTAACTGAAGAAATGTAGTCGCCAGATGCAAATTTTAAGTCGCCAGTTTGTATAATCAAAATAATGTTCGGGTTCCGCTTGTTGAAAGTGTTTGATATTGTCTGGTATGGCCTGGGACACATACATACAATAAGTATTCTTTCGACTTACCCATTTCTTTTTAATAATGTAACACTTTTCATTTTGCGCGGCGGCGCCCAACTTGCATGTTTCGCCGAAAACAGAGATTTACCTGTATTTTAGCATAAAAAATGCTGGCTTCGTTTTCGCGGTAGAAATAAATGACTTCTCAGTTTTCGCATACAATTTCTACAGTTTTAATAAATATATCTTTGTTGAGTTAAGCTTTTTACAGAGAAACTAAAAAATGCTCGCAGAAACTTGCTAAACTTACGAAATAAACACAGCGTTTTCGTTCCCAACGCAGCTATTTTTATCCTGGAAAGAAATTGGATCGGGGCAGATTTCGATCACGTGCTAGGCAACCACTTCTGAGCTCGAGCCATGAGCGCACGTCACGAAATCAACAAAACAACGCTATAAATTGTAATTTTCGCCAAGCTTCATCTAAACACTTGATTACCTTTGATTCTAAAGCTTACCCAATTGCCATCGTTCAGCGGTCTTTTTGCGAAATTCTGTGGCTCCTGCTGCTCCTGTGTGGTTCCAGGGAGAGAAACTCTAATGGCGTCGCAGAAAATATTGTGAACAGGAGTCCGTAAAGTAATTTAGAGGGAACGTGGCTTTTTTATGCGATTTGGCCCATTCTTTTACGACGAACGCAAAGCAGGACGATGTTTATTTTAACTTTAATGCCTTATTGTACTTCTAAATCATGCAAAAGGTCGCCAAACTGGCGACTAAACAAAAATTTTAGTCGCCAAGGAGAAAAAGTTAATCGCATTGGCGACCATATTGGTCGCAATTTCGAGCCCTGGTATGGAAACCAGTGAAATTAATCACTGGCCTTATTGGAACTGTAGGCTGGAAAACAGTCTTCACTACCTTTACCTATTTATTGAATATTTTATTTCTCTTCCATGTTGCTCCTAGATCTCAGTTTCCCTTCAAATCTTATTTGCAAACACACAATTCCTCAATGGCCTTTGTTTTGGTCCTATGAAGGATAGGTCTACACTTGTGCCTTGCCATTCCAGGGTCTTTATACTTTTGGTGTTCTTAGGAAAGATTGCTTACCCCAGTGTACAATGTACCCTTGACTCCACCCATAATAAGCGGCAAAAGTGTTGAGACACTTTACAGAAGTCTTGAGTTTCTTGGAAACATTTTCCCCTTTCCCTCCGGGCAGACCATAGCAGCTAGTGACAACATTGAATTGGGGGCATGGGGGGCATGGAGGGCAGGGGTATCAGAGATTAGCACATACTAAAACAGTGGATAGCATTGATCACGCACTCTGATTGGCTCGTCAAACTCTGAATATCCTGTACTATTTACCTCCGAGCAACTCAGGAAAAAATGGCATCCCGGTTTGCGTCCATGACAAGTGAAGAAATCATCCAAATTAATTTTTTTGTGGTGTATATTGTCTCACTGTTTTATTTATTTATTTATTTATTTATTTATTTACAAACTTCGCCAAGGCAGGAGAGATCTCACAGAACTATTGTTCCAATAACGAGACTCCTAACGGTGGTTAGTGTTGGATATTTACCTTGCCGCTTTGCGGCTCGGTAAATATCCACCACTAGCCACCTCCACTTCAGTGAATAGTTGTTAATTATCACTAGATACGTATGAAATAGAACTGTCTAGTGGTTAGATATTACAAAGTGTCATTTCCACATTAGGGCAACTAGCTTCTACATGTATTTGGGTCAGAACTTCATGCTAGCCCTCATATCCATGTATGGATAGGACATAACCATATATGGATATATATGGATAAGACAATATGGGAGTGTGCTCTATAATGTGGGCTAGCATGAAGTTCTTGCCTGTATTTGACCAAGGAGGCAGATAGGGGTATGCAAGCCAGGCTTTTAGCTAGGATTCGAAAAGTGGCAGTTCAAAATTCACTATAGGGCCTGCTCAAATGAACAATATATAAGGCAACATATGAAAAAATAATACAATTTTCTTTAAAAAGTGGCTGTCCACAGGACACCTGGATGCCCATCTGGCTAATAGTAATAGATGTACGAGTAAGTGTTGCTGCATAATTTTATCAGTCTCGTGCCTCTAATAAATCCCCAGGTTTGAAAAAGTTTTACCTTGATTGGATGGGCACATGCAATCATATAATATTCATAGTTCTGCCTGTAGCTAACCTTTTTATGTTCCTTTATAATTTTCTTTAATGAAGTTTTATTTGTTGTCCAGATTTTGCTGTTGAAGGGGAAACATTTGGAGAAGAGATGTATGATGCAGTGGGGGCTAGACTTGATGGAGAGCCAGAGGTGAATGAAGAGGAGGCTTCCGACCCTCCTTTTGAAAACAAATTTTCACCTCCACCAGTCCCCAGGTACATTGTGCATGTTGAAGCTACAAATTTCAACCCTAGAGTGCTTGTTAAGGGCTTAGAATGCTGTGCATTTGGTGGCATGCATCTCTTAAGGTCAACTTTATTCAGACAACACAAGGTGTAGAGTGTAGAGTATGTCCTGGGAGGTGTAGAAGTGAGGTTGGGTGGAGGGGGTGTAGACGAAGATGTAGTAACATGGAGGTACAGTAAGATTTTTGCCATGAATATGGTTTTTTATTCAGGGATGAGAAATGAAATTAAAAATTGTCTCCACTTTGTATTTTGGGTGCCAGTTTGTTTAATGTCCAAGGGGGTATTTTGTGGTGTCTAAGTAGATGTTTGATGTTGTGTATTCTTGTTAATGCTTACATATTTACTATGTCTTTTTGGTGTCAAGTCAAGCCTTCTTGTCTCTTTGCTTATTTTGGTGGGATTGTTAATTTTTTGATTGGATCTCGTGTAATTCTTAATTAACAATTTTAGCAGTTCAAACAAAGAGAAAGGCAAGAAAGATCTCAAGAAGGAAATGGAAAACCAGAAGAAGAAGGAAAGGGAAGAACAGAAAAGGAGAAAGGAAGAAGAGAAAAGAAGAGAAAGAGAGGAAAAAGAAGAAAAAAGAAGGAAAGAAGAGGAGAAAAAGAAAAGGGATCGGGATGACAAAGAGCTACGAAAGAAGCATAAGGTTTCTGAGATTAAGTTCAGAATTTCCAGTCAGAGCGGTTTTCAATTGAGTGTGGTAGAACCAAAACCAAATCAATTTCTTACAAATCAGACTACTTTGCCAGTCTCAAACTGTAGTTGTATCATGTATCACATATCGCATAGTCTCATGGCGGTTTATAATTCAAGATTCTATTGTGTGAGATTAAACATCAGGTTAACTACTGACATCAGATGTCAGTAGTTAAACCAAAACCAAAAACCTGCTTGATTACCTTTGACACTCGATTGAAAAAAATTTTTATTAACTGAATGATTCACTTTCTAACCTTAATATTATTTTTTGGAGTGATTATTTTATTTCAAACAACCCACTGAAAATGTTCTGCAGTAGTAGGCTCAGTATAACAGGTTTAGTACGCAGAAAATACCAGAGATCAATTTGTTGTTAATTAGAATAATACCAAGCACCAAAGGTAAAAATCTGCCAACTTGCAGCACCGGGAGGTTTTTTTTTTAATGGAGGTGCGGTGTTGTCATCATTAGCACACTTTCCTCTGGATTGAGTGGTCTGGGTTCAAGCCCTGGCTGGGGACAATGTGATCAGTTCTTGAGCAAGACACTGTACTCTCACAGTGCCTCTCTCCACCCAGGTGTACAGATGGGAACTACCAAATTTAATGCAGGGGGTAACCCTGTGATCGACTAGCATCCCATCCAGGGGAGAAGTAGGAATACCCCTAGCCTTTCCACGCTACAAAAACCAGAGGTGGGTGTCGGCCTGTTGGCCACTTGGCTGGTATGTCAGACATTGCCATTTTTACCTTTTTTTATATTGTATGTTTATAATGATGGTTTGCATTATTTTCTCCTTTTCAGTTAAAACCTGGAGCTGAAGGCAATGGTGTTGGAGAAGCTAAGGGAAACTTTTCTGGTGATGGGAAGTTTGAACTGCCTGTGAAGGAAGGAGAGACACTGGTTATCATCAGTGAAAAAGGATGTCCTCAAGGAAAATGGCTCATTAAGAACCCTGAAGGACACTGTAGGTTTACTTAATGTCAGTTACTGTCATAATGGGAGATGTGATGACCTCATGGTTAGTGCTCTCATCTGCGGCATGAGAAATCTGGGTTCGAACCCTGGCCAGGGACATTGTGTTGTGTTTTTTGGGCTCTCTAACTTTGCTTCTCTCCACCCAGGTGTATAAATGAGTACTGGCAAATTTAATGCTGGGGTAGCCTACGTGTAGCCGTACCCTCCCTCCCCATTTTTCCTCGGGGCAAGGGTACGGCTACACGTAGGCTAATGCTGGTGATAACCCTACGATGGACTAGCATCCCATCCAGGGAAGAGTGGAAATACTCTTAGTCGCATGTGCAGAAACCAGGATAAGATCTGTCCTGATGAGCTATTGACTCATATGCAGAATCACTTTAGTAATGATTTGATTTAGAGCCCTCCTTACAGTAAGCAACTCACAGGACCTAGCCTTATCAAATGGGGTTGTATAAAGGGAATCATAACTCTTGAATCCATTGCAGAGGTTTCACTTACATTTTCAGGAGGAAGGCTATTGGTTTTGATAGGCTGGCAAAAATTTTTTGAAATGAAATTCTTGATAAGAAAGACGTTCCTCTAGATGATCAAACCAAGCGGACAAAGTCATCCTCGCAACCAGTCAATTTGCCCAGTGCCCCGCCCTTAATGAAACCCCCGGGGCTTGTTTCTTGAAATCCCCTGAAACATTTTGTGCCTGTAAAGCCATTTTTTAGTTCATCTGTATCTAAAAACGCATTAGTGTATGTGCCTGACACTCCTTGTTTGAAGGGATCTTCTTTTCATATTAAGAATGTGAATAAAACAGCTCTGTTATCGTAAGGTTTGAGAGTTTGCTATGGCTTTAGTAGCCTCCTACGCAGACATTCTTTGGGCTCGTCACGCAATCAAAGATTGCGTGACGAGCCCAAAGAATGTCTGCGTAGGAGGCTATGGCTTTAGGGGCCAAAAAGTTCAGGAGCTTTTGAGAAACGGGCCCCAGGAATTGTGTGCCCTGTAAAAAGCTTGAGGAAACATTCAAGATTTGTTGAATTCATGTACCCAAGCATCTCCTCACTATTATATGCTGCTTTTTTTAAAAATGAAAAAGAACAACATATTTCAAAATCCATAAAGTTCTGAGAGGATTTTAATCAACTGTTAATTTTTGGTTGTTGTCTTTTCTAGTGGGTTACCTACCTTCAGACCTCATTCAACTCAAAGTAAGTTTCTTCTAATTATTATTTCTATTGCATTACTATACCAAAGTGTAGGATGACTTTATGTACGCTTAATTTTTGTTTTGTCTTTTGCTTTTTGCCACTTAGTTATATTAGTTGCGCGTTTTATGCCAGTTAGTTGCATGTGACAGTGACCAACTTGAAGGTCTAAACTCCTTTGGTCACTGTGCACATTTTACCTTTGATGATTTATGCATTGTAATGTTGTTGTTACATGATTGTATGTTATCTTTGTGATGCAGTGTAATCTCCTTTTAAACTAAACTATTGAAATAGTGCAATAAATAAAAAATCTTTAAAAAGTCTTAATTTCAAAATCAGTGTTGCTCTGTATGCCGTTCTAGTAACAATTTTCTTTCTTTTCAATTTTTCCCTTAACTTTTGTCGTATTTAATGTACTAACGGTCATTAATGCAAGTGCGGCCGTAACACTACTAGAACAGAGACCTGAAAAAAATTTCAGGCTCTGAGCGGGATTCGAACCCACGACCTCTGCGATGCCGGTGCAGTGCTCTCCCAACTGAGCTATCAAAGCCACATGAGAGTGGAGGGTACGGCTACACGTACGCTACTCCAGCATTAAATTTGCCAGTACTCATTTATACACCTGGGTGGAGAGAAGCAATGTTAGAGAGCCCAAAAAACACAACACAATGTCCCTGGCCAGGGTTCGAACCCGGATTTCTCATGCCGCAGATGAGAGCACTAACCATTAAAACATGCAACTAATATAACTAAGTGGCAAAAAGCGGTCGTATCCATATGGGTTAGCCCTTTATATGGGGACGTATTACTTTCATCTTTAATGTACTAAGATTTTCTTATATTGTTCTCTTATTAAATTTTGAGTTGCAGTATGCCCATGAAAAATTATTGAAATAGTGCAATAAATAAAAAATCTTTAAAAAGTCTTAATTTTAAAATCAGTGTTGCTCTGTATGCCGTTCTAGTAACAATTTTCTTTCTTTTCAATTTTTCCCTTAACTTTTGTCATATTTAAAGTACTAAGATTTTCTTATATTGTTCTCTTATTAAATTTTGAGTTGCAGTATGCCCATGAAAAAATCTCTTCCTCAAGCATGCACTTTTTGTTTGATAATGGTAATGAAAAGTTTCTTTTATTTTCAGGTTGACAGTGAAGGAAATCGATTAAGGTATAGGTCTATTTTGTCAAATTATAAATGAATTTCTTTAGGTTAGTCATTGAGTTGCATCACAATATGTTTCTGGCAGACTTTGAGTTTCAATGTGTAATCTCAGAAAATATCCATACCTCCCCCACAGAAGGGATTTTTTCTAAGATCCCCCCACACCCCTCTGGAATTTCTAATAATTAAGCTTAAAGGGGCTCAGTCACGGTATTTTGAGTTATTTTGAGCATCGACAAAATTACCGTTAAATTGAAGGAAACCTGAAAATAACACTTTATAGAGATAGAAAAACGTCAAAGAGATAATAATAAAACATAAAGGAACAAGGATGGTTAGGGATGGAGAAGATTGCCACGGATTGCAAACAACAAATTTGAAAAGTGTAGCTGAACTTTTCAAACCGTTTGACTGTGACTTTATTACATTTCTATAAATTTTTCGGCTTTATGGAACCCCCCACCCCACCCCCCCCCCCCCTCAGGAAACCAACCAATGTACAGTGCCAGCCATAGCCATTTTCTTAGAGTCCCTATTATGGGAAGGTAGGGGTGTAATGTGACATTGTGTTTTTGTGGGGTGCAATGTTTTTATTTATTTATTTTTTTTTTTTAAAAAAACGCTTTTGCTTGCATTATATAACATAATCAAAACATATCCATCAATTAAATAAAACCAAACAGAAACAGAGTCCAGTAAGGCATGCTACAGATCATGTTTTGTGACCTTTTATGATGAAAAAATGGGTTTTTTATACACTGTGTGTCAGTCAATGATTAACTGACTTTTGTGCAGAACAGGTTGTTTTGGCAATAGCCCTTTTCACAGTTAACTCAGCTCACTTGCATCACAATGAAATCTAGCATGTATGTGAGACAATTTTGGGCTATTCTGTAGTTTTAGTCTGAAATTGCCTCGCATACACATTGGATTACATTGTAATGCAAATGAGAAAAACTGAACATGAAAAGAGCTTTCGTGGCCATTGTGGAGAGGTAGCTCATGGTTGTAAAGAGGGTGAATGAGAGTGAATGTATGGATCCTTAGACACCGAGACCAAAAAGTGGCCATTGTTGGGAGGTGGCTGTTGGTGGAGGTTTGACTGTATTATCATTGTTTGCATAGTTTATTATTACACTGTATTTATTATTGTTTGTTTTTATTTTGTACTTTGATCGACTGACAGAGTGGATTATGGTTCAAACAACACATGTTTATACACAGCAATGCCATACAGTTATTGATGGTCTAAAAAGAAAAAATATATATATATACCAATCTAAAAAGACATTCAAACTATCAATTCTTCATGGTTTCCATGGCAGATAAACTAACTTGACTTGATTGATTTTAGTGCGATTATAACAGAAGACTTCTATGAAGATGTTGACCAATATCAAAGTGCAACCAAAATAGAAGAAGGTATGTTGATGTATTTAGAGTTTGTATGACAGTTTTATTTTTTCCTTTTTCTTCCTCTGATGCCTAAAGCTCTGATGCTCTATGAATGCAAGCAACAGAGCCTTCTACTTCTTCATTTAAATGCCAACTAGTTAGCATAAGAACAACTTGATACACACAAAATGAATAAAAGCAGTGAAGTCTGTATCAAAGCAAGGTCAACTCCAGCCTCGCTGCCATCCAGAGGTCAGGTCACTGAGCATAAAATTGTACATGCCTGAAAGGGTGAGTGTTGTATAAACGCACTCAAATCGCAGTAAAAACAAACACATTCACAATTCTCATGTCTAATGAGAGGGAAACAAATTTTGTTACAAGTTATTGAGAGGTGCGAGAAAATGATGGTTCGAGAAATCGGGGTTCCACTGTAGTTATTATGAGACCTTGAAGTTGTGACCACGAATGACAGCTTGGTAAAATCAGAAACTTGTAAAAGAAACAGTTGATTCTACCTTGCACAAGACGTTCAAGAAAATTTTAAAAGCCATCTTACCCGCCTGGGTACTACTCGCTGTATCCTGCAAGAAAAATTTCCTGCAAGCCATATGATAAATCCTTTATTGACCAAGTTTGTTCGGTCAAGATGGCTGGATACTGGTCTTGTTCTGTTTTTGCAAGTTTATGGACCTTGACTTCATCTCGGTCCATAGACGTGCAAAAGAAAATTAATATCCAGGCATCTTGACTTCACACTCGGTCAATAACCCAGATGCATTTAACAAATTGACGTCAGTTTTTTATGCGTCTGTCCTGTTATTGATCATGAATTTCGTCATCACATTGTCAAAGTGGCTGTGGATCCACGAGGCGATAG
>JAHPZR010056238.1:65000-67500 GCA_019787425.1 Platygyra sinensis | reverse complement strand
GGTCTGAGGTCTGAGGTCTGAGTTTTCGGGGTCTGAGTTTTCGTGACACCCCATATTTTGCATGTGGTTTGTTTATAGCACACGGAGCCTTCGTTTTATATTCTCAAATGCAAAGTTCTTATTGGTGCCTTTCGATCCTTTACACTTGAATAACGACAAATAAAATTCGGCCCGCTTCAGAATTTGCCTCAATTTGCTTCAATTCCCAGTTGGTCGTATCCATCGTCTTCTCCGCAAAGGTAACTATGCTGAGCGTGTTGGCGCCGGTGCTCCAGTGTACTTGGCTGCCGTGCTGGAGTATTTGAGCGCCGAGATCCTCGAGTTGGCGGGCAACGCTGCTCGTGACAACAAGAAGACAAGAATCATCCCTCGTCACCTTCAGCTGGCTGTTCGTAATGACGAGGAGTTAAACAAACTGCTCGCCGGTGTCACCATCGCACAGGGAGGTGTTCTTCCCAACATCCAGGCTGTACTTCTGCCCAAGAAGACCGAGAAGAAAGCCAAAGCTTAAATAAGCTTTGACTCCCAAACAAACGGCTCCTTTAGGAGCCACCAAATATTTCAAAAGTCACGATCAACAATCTATTCCATTTTAGCTGCCTTTATTATTTTTTAGAGATACGTGTACACTTTACAGATGTTTACACTGGGCCGACTGATAGTTATAATTTTTTTGATACTCCAATTTTAAGTGAAAATGTTCTTTTTATTGGTCCGAGATATATAACTGAAAGTAACGCACCCTTTTTCAAATGTACGGGTTTTTTTCAAAGTCCTTACGCTCGTTCCTCCGTCCTTTCCTTCAGATTTTTATTTTGCTAATTTCACGCGTTACTGCGTGCAGCTTGGCGTGCGGCACACTTCAAAGTGAAAAGCGCGCCTAATTTGGTATCTCGTCAGTTATAACGTGTCTACTTGGCGAGATCATTTTTGGTAGCTCTTATTTCGTGGATTCCAACTTTTGGAATAAGGGATAAAATGAGCGTACAAAAATTCCAGCTGGAAGAATTTCCACGAAAGGACTGGCTGCCCATTCACATAGTAGCTCTGGTAAGCTTTTCATTGTCGTTATTAGGATCGTCAGGACACTAATTAGGGCACCGTAGTCACTAGAGCATATGATGCGCGCGAAGGTTTACAGTTTGAAATATCGTTCCTCTTTTTCTTTGGGGACAAGAATCTGTGGTCGACAAACGTTTGAATTCACTGTGTTATCGCCTTACTGAAGAGCATGCTGTTCTATTTCGATTCTAGGACTATGCTCGAATCAGCGTCTTCTCTAAACAATAAAAACCCTTGTCTTACTTAAGTTTATGATAAGAGGTGAATCAACAGCTATGTTCTTACTACTACTGGGAAAATTCTATTGCTCATGACTCTTGAGAGATTTGGTGGCTCCTAAAGGAGCCGTTTGTCTGTGTTGGAAGACTAGCAGTCTAACCGCCAAATCCGTACAGAGTACGGCCTTGTCGTTTCAGAGCGTACACCACATCCATGGCTGTCACAGTCTTTCTCTTGGCGTGCTCGGTGTATGTCACAGCATCACGGATCACGTTCTCAAGGAAAACTTTGAGAACACCACGAGTCTCCTCGTAGATCAGGCCAGAGATTCGCTTGACACCGCCACGGCGAGCAAGACGACGTATGGCTGGCTTGGTGATGCCTTGGATGTTGTCACGAAGGATCTTTCGGTGACGCTTGGCACCTCCTTTTCCTAGACCTTTGCCTCCTTTACCGCGACCAGACATGTTGCTTGCCTCTAATGTTACTGAGTTATAAATGACTCTAGAACGGACGTTTGACTTCTTAATAGAGACAAGAATGACCTCTCAGAAAGCACTATACTGTACTTATTGCTATTGGTTAACCAAAGACAATAGCGCCATGGGTCAGTAAAACCGTTTCATTCAACTTCATTCACACAACACATCATCTTTTACCTTTCAAATTGGGAAGATAAATGTAAAAGTCACAACAAACTCTTACAGGAAAAACTGAAACATTTTTATTCTTCGTTATGAGTTATTCTCGAACCAAAACTCTCAATATTGTCACAAAAAATATCTAATGGGCATTTTCGGATCGAAATTGAGCCACAAACCCGTGAAACATTTTACAGTATTCATATTGAGCCAATCACATCTCTTACTTTTTAGCCAATCAGAAAACAGCCCGCCAGGTATAAATCGTTTGCTTACTCATTGCGCCTTATTCTGTTAACTTCGTTGTTATCAAACATGGCTCGTACAAAGCAAACTGCTCGTAAATCAACTGGTGGAAAAGCTCCACGCAAACAGCTTGCCACGAAGGCAGCTCGTAAGAGCGCTCCTGCCACCGGTGGAGTTAAGAAACCTCATCGTTACAGGCCTGGTACAGTCGCTCTTCGTGAGATCCGTCGTTACCAGAAATCCACCGAGCTGTTGATCCGCAAGCTGCCCTTCCAGCGTCTTGTGAGAGAAATCGCTCAAGATTTCAAGACCGATCTGCGTTTCCAGAGCTC
>JAHPZR010056238.1:7500-60000 GCA_019787425.1 Platygyra sinensis | reverse complement strand
CGCGACTCGTAACATGAAATCGAGGCTAGCGATCACCGCTATGAGTAGTGATCAAATGCCCCCTCCCCCCTTTCCCTGGCAGTAAAAAACGTCAAATGCCCGGGGGGATGTTTAAGCTTTGATTTGACTGGTAAATAATACTGTGAAAATAACAGGGGAGAAACCAGCTCCGGCAGAGATCAGGCACGGACACGGGTTGTCATGCCGAGCTCTTGGAAGAAAACAATGCGAAGCCGTAGCTTTAGGTGGGGTCTACCTGAATTTAAATGAAATTTTAAGAAGTTTAAAGAAGGAGGTAAAGGTAGATAAAAAAGTTTTGGAACACCACCAGACATGCCAGACAGTTCAATTTAAGTCTGTCTCATTGACCCCGAAAGGACACCGACCCCAGGTTGGTGTATGTCTACCAATTTTTAACTTTCAAATCAGTTTCCTATTTCCATCAATTTTACTAATCCTTTGAGAAAAACTATTTATCCCCAGCTATACCTAAAAATCACTAAAAAAAATTACAAAACGAGCCCAAAACGTAGATATATCCATGGGATGATCTTGAAACGTGAACTGAACGAGGGCATATTGCGCGACCGAGAAGACCCTTGGGCCATGGGGACGAGGCGTCGAGACGTCGCTCGTGTTCGCCATTTTGAATTCGTTTGGTATTCGCAAACACTTGCAGTTAGCATAGAGAAACCGTTGATAAACTCCTTCTGTTAGATGACAAAAGGATTTTTAAAGAAAGGTATGACAATATCTTAAATGATAATTTAGGGCACTTTTAAGAAAGGAAATATCGAATTTTTGGCGGGTCAGCTACTCGAATGTAAGCTCAATAGGAGAGTACTGCTAAAAACCTCTCTTCAGTTGTAACACAGTTGAAGGATTGACACATTGTCATAGCAATAGATTGCCATAGAAACACTCATGACAATGTTTTTGAATAGTATTCTCGCATATACTTTCACTCACGCCTTGTGTGTACATACTTAACTCCTTAAGTTAAATTATTTAGATGTATTGATTGATTGATTGACTTGTAAGTTTTGCACATTTCTTTGCATGTCACTTTAGCAGTCGACTTTGAGTTTTACTCATGAAACAGTCAAGTAAAATTCTTTCATTGATAGGTTCAATTAGTGGATGTAGCTATGTTAGAGAAAGCCATAACTCTGTTAAAAGTTAATTTCGGGATAGTGTAGTGTTTAATAAAATTTAAAACAGTACAAGCCGCTTCAGATATATTACACTGTCTTTTCATTTATAACAGTGCACACTTCCGTTGAAATCTAATTTTTTGGCAGAAACCACATGTGCTAGTTCTGTTTTTTAAAGGTCTCTTGAATGCAAGGTGTAGCTAGTATAATTGCGATGCCCCACAAGACTGCTGAAACAAGATGCTCTGTAGGTCCAACTTCTTCAACAGATGTCAAGGTTGGCACAGACGAAAAAAGTCCTTCACTGCCTAATTCAACTGAAGCTAAAGGAGCAGAGGGTATCGCTGTCTGTCTTTTGTTATTTAAAACTAGTTCAGTTAATCAAAATATATTTCTAATAAAGTTTGACATCTATTTCTAAAATTACAGCTTTTCCTTTAGTGGTGCCCTTCTCTTCGTAACTGAGGAGTACAGGGCTGAAGCAGTGAAATAGAAATAGCTGAAAAAATTTGTTATAGTTTAGATTATTGATAATTTTTTCATTTTCCCTAACTTTTCATCCCAATTACTATGTCACTATTTTTTCTCAGTTTTTTCTTTATCCTCATCACATTAAATAATAGACATAAACATTACATTTCACATGACATTTTGTAAAAAATTCTACACCCGGACTATGCTTCAAAAAGTGATACAATGGCCATAGTTGTAATGAAGGTTTCTTCATAGGTAGTGCAGTCACTCACTTGTAGATCTGAATACGATGTGTATTCAATTAGTTTAATCAGCCCAATAGCTTATGAATTACAGCTGCTCATTTCAGCTACTTTTGTAACAGATCAACAGCAGAAGACTTCCGTGCCACAAGCAGGTGTAAACCGTCAAGAGGAAGCAAAGAACAATGGTTCAAAGAATCCTGGAGCTACTCACATCAGAGATTTGTTTCTCTCATTTGACAAAGGTAAGTAAAACACAGATTTCCAGGTGATGCCCAGAGGCGGATCCAGGGGACGGGTTTTGGGGGTTGCAACCCCCCTTTGAGAATTTTTTTTTTGTTATTTTGCTTGATTCTTCGTAAAATAATAATAGAATAAAATTGTTTTTACGAAGTTATTTCACTTTTACCATTCGACTGCTTGTCAAGTTATGAAAAGATAATGTACATTTCGCAAAGGTCGTATCAGGTTCAGGTATAACAAGCGACATGAACAGGTGACATTCATTGATAGCGTACAACCCCCCCTTTCAGAAATTCCTGGATCCGCCCCTGATGCCTTACTGGGAGTTGAAAGTGCAATGTATTGTACACTTGTGGCGCAATGCCCCTTTATGGCACGGGACTCTTAAAATATTATTGACTGACACATGACCAGGCAAGCTCACAACTCACTCCAGGACGGCTTTTACTGAGAGTTTCAAATATACAGTGGAACCCCGCTGTAACGAAGATCCCGTTTTAACGAACAACATTTGAAAGCCCTGCAGAATTACTGTAAAATATGTGGAAACAAACCCCGCTATAACGAAATCCCCGCTATAACGAATTGATTTTGACGGTCCAACGCACAATTTACCCTGCTATAACGAATATTTTGTCCTGTCGCTCGCAGTCAGTAAAAACGACATGATGATACAAATGGTTGATAAGCGAAACACGACTCCTATTGGTCAACTTAGGGCAACTTTGACCATCAAAGCTTTGCTTTATTTAAATGTAGCTGTTATCGCGCAAGTCTGTAGACTGTTTTGCGTGGTGTATATCCCATTGTTCACGTTGGTTCAGCTTGGTTACTCCGCTATAACGAATATTTTTGTTGTTAACCAGATAATTCGTTATAACGGGGTCTTCGCTATAACTAAGACCCCGCTATAACGAAAATTTTTTTCGGTACCGTGACACTTCGTTATAGCGGGGTTCCACTGTATTGCGGTATTTGTGTAGGCCAGGGCAGAAAAAGTTGAAAAACTTCAAACAAACAGTAATTTAGTGTAACACTTCTGCGTTCATAACTTATGCGATTTTGTAACGCACAAGCTAACACATAGCTCAATAAAATCTTTAGTTCCAATAGTTCTCAGCAGCAGTCATGCTGCAACTGCACAAAAATCCACACGCTTCATCCAGGATGGAGATCGCTACATTTTCCTAGTCGAAGACAACCGGACCTCCAAGGTTAGTTCAGTGTCCTCTGGCACTGATGCCAGGTCTGCTAAAGCTACAGATGAGACAGCAGGAGACACAGTACCTGATGAGGAAGGAGAGGATGATGGTGAGAGAAAAGTTTTCTTGTTTTCATTTTCTTTTTTTTGATTTCTTTCATACAGTGCACTCTCCACAGCAGTCACCTTGGGGACAGAGGAGAGTGGCCGTTGTGGGAAAGCAGGGGTGTAATGTTACAACTGTTCAGGAGAACAACGTTGTTTTCAAACAAAATGCTTAATAAAATGCATTGAAAAATAGACAGAACAGTCTACAGCTAGGCAGGTTTTACTTAAAAGCACCATAGGGGAGCTCGAGAGAGGCACTGTGAGGATAATATGCCTCGTTTTGCACGATATTCAAGAAGGAGATTACTGTTAGAGGGTAATATTTTCCTTTCCTCTTTTATGTGGGGATTGGGGAAGAAGGGGTTGTGGTGTTGGTTTGGGTGCTACTGTAAGCTTGACTAGTAATTGTGCAGTTCCAGAAAATACCTATACTCCTCCCACCGAAAGGATTAAAATGTCCTGGGAAGGGGGTCGTTGGGGTTCTCCAAGACCAAAAAAAATTAAAGACATGTATAAGTCTTAATTGCAATTTCTAGAGAGGTGGCCAATAAATTCTGAAACTACACATTGTAAAAAGAAACGTAAATTTGTCAGTCTTTCGTTTATAGACTCGACGTGACACAATAAAACGAGTTTTAGCTTTCCATCTGATTGGGTAAAAATTGCTCGTAATGGAATGACTGCCAATGACTTGATTCACAAGTTCTTTAATCATCTCCGACCGTTAAAAGACCACCGCAAAGTCGGGCAAATTCACACTGCAAAACAGATCCATGAATAGGCCATTTTCGAGTCTAAGTGCGGAACATTCTTATCAAAATGACTTTGATTTGCTTGAAGATAAAACTGCATACAGAAGTCATTTTCATATGAAAGGTTTCGCAGTTAGACTCGTTTTGAAACAGAGGCACAAGAGAACTCGGAAATGGTTTTTCTCTGAACCAATCTGTACTGAGCAGTGTGACATTAATACCTTATTCAGAATTTTCAGACGGAGGATCTGAAGCGTCACTGGAAGATGTCCGCCAACATCACGGAATAATCAAGACACAGAAACAAGACGATCCTGATTATCTGACGATTTTTGAAGCTCACCAGAAAAGATTAGAAGACGTTGGATCACCTACACCAGGTCAGGGGTAGAGTGAGTAGTGAACTTAACATACCATTTAGTAGGGTGGGGTCAGTGAGAAACATCCTGTCACTGCTTATGAAGTCTTTTTCCCAAAACATGTTTTCACCCCTGAAAAGATGGGAATCTCAAATGAGTCAATCTTTCCCCCAACTTTAGATTTAATTTTGTGTTTCCATTGTCTTGTAGTCTTTTGGTTTGTGAAATTGTTAGAGATAAAGAGACTTTTAAATGCGGAATTGATTGTCACTAAGCGTGCACGAAAAATCATTAATATTACCATGGGACATCTGTGTTTAATTCCATTGTGTCTGAATTCTGCTTGGATACAATTATAATCGCCATCGTTTCTGCTTATTTAACATGAAAAAGGAACTGATGTCGCATGTCTACAATCTATTCAAGTGGTATTAAATATGAACAGTTTGCGTGTAGGTAAGTTAATCGTTTTGTTATGAACCGAGATATTTATAACTTGGTAAGTCGACCGCTTTGGTTTACGCAAAAAAATGTTGAATTTACCAGCGATCTCGTCATTTGTAATGGCTACTGATCGAAAATGAAACTTTCAAACGAAAACATACCATAGGATTTTTAAATTTAAAATTGGCCTTTGCCGTCCTTATTTATCCGTCAGACAGTATCAAAATAGATGGTAACGTTTGGATAGAAGTGTAACCACAGAAATCTTTAAATCCCAGTTTATTTTTCAATCTCGTCTAGCTCTTCAGTTTCTCTTCGCACGAAATACTCGCATCATGACGTCCACAGACTGGATTTGATTCTCTCTGCGTAAGAAGTGTTTTTCTGGCGTCATCACGACACGCAGTTAATGCTAGTGTCGCCCTGTTTTCGCTTTGCTTTCGAGATATTTCTTAGTCCCACAAGACCATCATTATAAGGACTGAGGAAATATTTCATTTCTGATGGATCCTGCGTGTTATTTTGAGGTCAGAGTAGGAGAACTGAAAAACAGCCTTAGCGAGTTATTCAGTCTACATGGTAAAAGATTAACGCATTTTCAAAAGTTGGCCCAGACCTTTAAATTCCTGGTTCATGGCTGATCCGCTCAATCTTTCCCAATCTTACTTTTTTATAATCCTTTTTGCTTTATTGTCACTTCTTTTGTGTATTATTAAATACGTCAGAAAGTTAATAATTTTAAAAGATAGTGTTTAAAGTTAGTTCATTCCTGAAATGTCCACTAACCTCTTGATTCCAATATTAATGTGTGCATAGCAAACCCAGAGGCTTCTTCAACGCGTGTGAACTCGAGAGGCCAAACTCGTGAGTTCACGCGCGATGTAGTGCGTGGACTGATTTTTCGCACGATTTTCTCTAGAGCATTTTAGAACAAAGGGGAATTTTGAGGCTATCGCCGAGTTTCCTTTTCACTCGATCGCTGATACAATCTTTTTCCTTAATGTGTACATGGCCAGTAGTTTTCTGATTCGTAAAAGTGTCTTGTTCAAATTAATTCAGTACAAACAAAAAACAATTAATGAATACTTCGTGCAAGTAGTATCTCACAGAAAGACCACTTCTGATTGTACACAAGCTAGTAAACACTACATATAACATATCGTTTGTTATTATCTGAATGGAGGTACTACATAGATGGCGAATCTCTAACAGCAGATTTTGGCTTCGCCTTTGGTTTCTGACCTGTTCGGAATGTTGTTGGAAAATTATGAAAATTTTCAATTTGCGCTCTCGTTTGTTGACATGATTACCTAGAGTTTTGTTTGTTTGTTTTGCTCGTCAGATTAAGTGCATAAATGGACAAGTGAAACTTCCGGCTAACGTCGGGCCCTCAGTTTTTCATTGCTAAGAGTAGTAAAATAACATAAGATCAGATATCGTGACATCTCTGACAAGGTTTGTGTGGGCTGTAAATTACATGCTGACAAATAGTTTGCCGTTTTCACGCTAGATCAGTGGAACATTAAAAATACGTCATACAGTGGGACAAATGACGACATCAAGTCCTCATAAGACTCATAACACTCTCAATGGCGGCCTCCCACGCAGGAGGAGTGCGCGACTGAGGAGCCTCCCACGCCGGAGGAATGCGTGACAAGTGAGAACAGCCTCTGCGTGGGACGCTATCTCTTGGGGGAGGGGGGGGGGACTGAAGGAGGGGGGATGTGGACTCTCACATAAAAAAAGTCAGGGATAATATACTCGTCGGTAAATTGGAATTTAACGCCAAAAGAAGACTAATCTGGGCGTGTTTTGGCATGGCAGCGTTTTTCAAATTTCAATTCTTCGATAACCCTAATAGGATACCTCAATAGAGGCATTTCGTCCTGAACAAAGTGAGGCCAAATTCCGTGATTTATAACCCCAAGTGAGACGACGAGCATCCCCCTTCCCCAACCCCGGAGAGTGGGACTCAAATATAAAAGCACTGTACCTGTTCTTTTTATATGGGAACTCCCACGGGTATCCCCGACCTTTTGAGATGGGAGTTTTAGCTTCCCCCGGCACTATCTTAAATGCGGCAGATTCAGTTCACAGATTATTATCAATAGTCTTGTTTACGTATATTTTCACATCGGAACACTTAACACGTAACAAAGGAAATCTCTCAAGAGTAGAGTATTCTTCAATTGTTCTCATGTCCAATGCTGGCAATAATCATCGTATGAACGTATTTACAGAAAATTTATTGATGATCACGGTAAACTATTTGCTTAGTCATTCTGTAGTGATATCAAGACCCGGGGGGGGGGGGTACTCCCTTATATGGGCTATATAGGTATGTGCGGCCCCAAAGGGTATGGTTTTTCAGCCGTTTTAGTCATAAATAGGGTATCAATTTCGGCTGATTTTGGCCATTTTGGTCATAAATAGGGTATGGTTTTTGTACTCTAGCCTCAATATGGGTATGTTTTTAAGAAACCAAAAGAAAACTAACAAAAGTCCTTCACAAATTATGTTTACGGTAATTTAACTTTGGTCTGAGCTAGGGATCCAATTATAACGCACGTCTGAAACAGGATTTTGATGCAAGGTTCAGGTCATAAATAGGGTTTTGAATTTTTGGTCAGGTCATAAATAGGGTAGGGAATATCGCAGATTTTGGTCATAAATAGGGTAAGGGTTTTGGGGAGCGGGCCGCACACCCCCACCCAATATTTCTGGGAGTACCCCCCCCCCCCGGGGTATCAAGAGTAGATTGATTTTAAATTGCGCTCAACAATGGCTGGTACTCTTGTAACAAGTTGCAATTAATCTTATTTACGTGCAATCACAATTATTTGCTTAGTCATTCTGTAACGATCTTCCAGTGAACGCATGTCTTGAAATTCATGAAATGTCACTGTGAAATTTGACGACTTAATTGCGAAAATGATAAAAATAAAATGCTTGCAGTTTATAGGTTTGTAATTTCAGTAAAGAAACGAATCCGCATAAAAGTACTTCGCTGTAGCTTTAAGACCACCATAAATTAAAACAGTGTCATATAAAAGCATTGCTCAATCGCTTTCTTTTCAATGGTCACACGTTATGGTTTTATCCACAGACATAAAAGTTAGAAGAACCTTGAACTGCATAATAAACAGTACCACATGAAAGTACTGCTTAATAGCTTTCATTTGAATGGTCACACTCCAGGATTTCATCCACAGACTTCAGGATAGAACCACCTTGTACAGCATAATAAACAGTACCACATGAAAGTACTGCTCAATAGCTTTCATTTGAATGCGGGTCACACACTAGGGTCTCATCCACAGACTTAAAAGATAGAACCACCTTGTACAGCATAATAAACAGTACCACATGAAAGTACTTCTCAACTGGTCACACACTAGGGAGTTTCATCCACGCCGCGTAGCAAGTTAACCCGCACTAGCACATATGAAAGTATTGCTCGTAAGTTTCCATTTGAGTTGTCTATCCGGTTGACTGCTTACGTCGCAAGTGATCGTGTTTTGCTCGAGAAACCAACGGAACCCGAACATTACCGACAATTTTTAGTCTAGGCTCGTTATTGTTGTTATGGTTATCTAAAATTTGGTTTATTTTGCTCATCAGAAGAACTTCACTCAGTTTCGCAAGAGATGACCATTATTTTCACAACCCTTAACCATGTATTTTGTCTCTCTGTGATAGCTGGTAAGAATGGAACAATGCAGTAAAATTGAGATTTTTCAATAAATTCCCTCGGTTTTGTAAACACAGCGCGCTCTTGCTACAAAGTAACGATAAACAGTTTCTCTTTTTGACACTGTTTGTAACTGACGTCATTAGGTCCTCTTAACCTAGAACTTGAGAAGTTTATGAACTAGAATAAGAGAAAATAAACCCAGTTACTTATTTACTGACGTACATGCAGAATATTTATTCATTAACCGTGAAAAATTATATATTTGCTTAGTCATTCTGTAGTGATCGATCAAGCGCGCATTTCTTGGACAGAATGAACTGTCGCGGCAAAGAAACTAACGACTTAATAGACTCCGTACAAAGCACATGATCCTGAATAAAAACAGTTTGAAGAGCGGGGGCACACAATATTGAAAAACAAAGTGAACTGAACAGAATGAAAGTACTTAAAAATTAAAATTATTTTTTGTAATATTATTATCTGCGACACGCGTTAACTGTATTCTCTTTAGCTTTCATTTCAATTGTCTACACGGATGAGAAAATCTCGAACAGTTGATTTACTTGACATGTTTAGTCGGAAGTTGTTCGGAAAGCCGAGACAGAGAATGCGAACATTGCCGAAACATTCCGATCAGTGCTCGGGATTGTTGTTATGGCTATCCGTAGTTTATTTACTTTCCTCATCGAAACGAGTGGCTTATTGCACATGGCAGAGACCAACTGAGTAATCTTTGATTTTCTCTTATATTTTTCTATTTTCTTGTTTACGTGCTTGTTATAAATGAGACAATAGGAAAATCAGTGCCTCTTTCAATCCGATGCTCGGTGTTGTAAACACGACGTTCGCGTGATATATCATTCTCGCACTCTTTAGATCTGATCAACAACAGTACATAGTCCCCTAGACAAAGTTCGCGCATTATCAATTTAGCAATATTCAGAACAGTTGCTGGCGTCCTTCATGCCTTTGCCGGGCTCATGACTCCGCAAATGAAAACACTGGCTGTTTATAATAGAAGCAAGTATAAAGGCAAGATTTGCAAAGGACTCGAACACGTGCCACTGATTTACAGTCTTGAATGTCAGAGCGACTTTCATGATAGGATAATAAACAGTCTCATGTTAAGTTCTTCCAGGTAGCTTTCATTTTATTTATGAAGTAAGAACCCGAGTTTGTGTAAGAGTTCGGTACCGTACGAAAATAATATATTGCTCGTTAGAATCAGGGACTTCTAGTTACACTACGACGTTAACAGCCAACTTAGAGTTTGTTCTATTGGTGACAGGGTTAACTTCACCGTAAAGAAAGAGTGAGATCGAAGACAGAATTTGAAATGATTTGCACAGAATGGATCTGATCTAAGAAACATTCCCCAGCCTGCTTTTACTTCATTCGCTGACCACAATGAGTGTTCAAAGGCTGTGTATTCATTTAAACCATGTAAAATAAAACCAGCACAGAAATGAAAAGGAGCAACTTTCGTAAGATCTTGAGAAATCCTAACCCGCCGAATCAGTGGGCGTTTTGTTCAATTAACAGGTGGAAAATCAGGTAAATTTTGCGGAACTCGTCAGCAGAAGGCAAAAGTTAATATTTTGGAAAATATAAATAAGTCGCTTTTGAACTTGGCTACAATTATGAGTAAACAGTCAATGTTTTGAGTTGCTACGCTAGCAGTGGAAGCTTCTGGAGATCAATATTTTAGACTTTGGAACCAGTAAATCGATTGTACTGCTTATCGGGGTTACTTAGCAATGTCATGTAGCTGAAATCATTAGGTGAATACACGTGGAATCGTCGAGTTCACCGTATTTTTCCTGATATCCATGGAGGCAAACCAAGGGTCAGTGCTTATGAATTGTCAAGGTCAATATATTGTTCTATTTCTTTCTTGTGTTCCGTAGCTGGCGGAAATACTTGTCTCTTGCTTGATTGACTTTGCAAACTCAATGATTTAACAAATCGGAAGATTAATATGTTAAGCGGAAACTGTGTCTTTAATCCTGTTTTTTTTTAACATGATCTGAGAAGTTCAAAAGTTAGAATAATATTGTGTAGTGTTATTCTCAGCGAAACGTGTAAACCGGCGTATTCGCACTGAGCTTTCATTTCAACTGTCTACACGGAAGAGAAATTCTCGAGTCTTTGATTTGCGTCAAATGTGGCTTTTTCGGAAGTTCTTCGGAAATTTCACGGAAGCCGAATATTGCCGTCGGAAACATCAGTCAGCATCCGAGATTGTTGTTATGGTTATGAAAAATTCAGTTTGTTTTCCACATCAAAACAAATGGAACATTGCGCGTAGTGAAGATCAAATCAGCTTGCATCTTATCCGTTTTGCTTATTATGAGCCGTTTAAACGAGAAAATATTGTAAAATGGTGCTTTTTTCAATCGATTCTTGGTATTGTTAACACGTAGAGCGTGTAGTCTGTAATTTCTATTTAGTTGGTTGTTTTCAGTCCCTAAATCTGATTGCTGAAACATAGTCCTCTAAACGGTAAAGTTGTCTAAGTATGCCAAATGTAGACAGACAAACGGTTTGTTAGGAAGGAGGTATAATTCTTTTGAAAGCAAACAGGACAACAAGAATGTACTTTAAGAGTTTCTGCGGCAAAGCTACCATTGATAAGCATCAATTGCACAGATTAGCTCTAATCATTGCCGTATTGTCTACACAGATGAGAAAGTGTCGAACCATTGACTTACGTAACATGTCGTTTAGTCGGAAGTTGTTCGGAAAGTTACGGAACCCGAACGTTACCGAGAAAATGCAATCAACTCTCATCGTTGTTGTTATGGTTATCAAGAGTTTGGTTTGTTTCCCTCATCGAAACAATTGGAATTTATGGTGGAGATCAAATATTCCTTTCTTATCTATGCTGCTT
The DNA here is from genome assembly GCA_019787425.1 of Platygyra sinensis. Classification (NCBI taxonomy): domain Eukaryota; kingdom Metazoa; phylum Cnidaria; class Anthozoa; order Scleractinia; family Merulinidae; genus Platygyra; species Platygyra sinensis. The sequence goes on along the minus strand of JAHPZR010056238.1, from coordinate 48,439 downwards.
ATTATATGAGCTGTTTAAATTTGTGACTATCTCAATTGATGTTGGCTTTTGTAAACTCCATGTCTGAGTTAGCTTCAATCCAGCGCGACTTGTGCTTGTCGCCGAGGATACCCAACCAGCTGCTTATGAAAATACCATTTAACTTGACAAAAATGGTTCACAATATGTTTTTACTACTCTTGGTTTTAACGACTAATTAACTCTAGTGTTTCCAGGAGTCATGAAATTGCACCAAGGCTTCTGAACAACTTTCACGACTCACCCACTAAAATCTCACTGATTGCTCTATCTGTCCAAGCACACAAAAAAGTCGAAATAAAAAAAAGCAGTATACAAAACAACAATCTTGCAACATGTCTCAAAAATTGCAAAGTCGATCAACGGCGAGAAAGAAACTATTTATTATGTTGCCGCCACGTCTACGAAAGACAAAGCGTGACGACCTTGCCAATTCAAAATCACTGACCCTTGGTTTGCCTCCATGGATAACAGAAAAAAACCGCGAACTAAAAAAGGATTCCACGTATATTCACCGAATGATTCCAGCTACATGACATTGCTAAGTAACCCAGTAAAGCAGTACAACGGATTTGCTGGTCCTAAAGTCTAAAACATTGATCCCAAATGTCTTATTCTTCTAGCATAGCAACCCAAAACACTTAAAACTGTTTACTGCTAATTGTAGCCAGGTTTAAAAAAAGATTCATATTTATTTCCCAAAATATTAACCTTTTTCTTTTATTGACCAATTCCTCGAAATTAGCTGGATTAGATTTTCCACCTGTTGATTAGACAAAACGCCCACTGATTTCCACAGGTTAGGATTTTGCCTGATTTTACGAACGTTCCACTCCATTTCCATGGCATGTTGATTTTACATGGGTGAAATAAATCTCATACATGTTGAAGGTTCATCGAGTGTAGAGAATAAAATAAAAACGAGTATTGATATATTTGAAGATAGCAGAAGTCCATTTTTAACCACTCTTCAGTTAGTCAATCTGTTTATGTAGATTGATGTTCCATAGAATTTCGGTAAAACTGACGATTTAATAGAATCAACAAGTTTTTTGAAAAGAAGTCATAGAAAATATAAAGTAAATGTAAAGTTACAATCACTTTGTGTGGTTTAATTATCAGCGACATGCATGAATTGTATTCTCTTTCTGTTCAATAGACCTTTTTCGCTTGTACATTTTGTTTTCCCAATACAGATCACGTGATGATACTCAGGAGATTTGATTCTTTGTCTTGTTCATTAAAAAGAGTACATGTAGACATATTCATGCTTGCATGTACCCTTTTTAATGACCAAAACAAAAGATCAAATCTCCTGAGTATCATCACATGATCTGTATTGGGAAAACAAAATGTACAAGCGAAAAAGGTCTATTGTCTACACGGATGAGAAATTCCCGAGCTATGTTGATGTACGTAACATGTCATTAAATCGGAAGTTGTTCGGAAAGTTACGGAGAAAGCGAACATTGCCGAAAGATTTCGATCACTGCTCGGGATTGTTGTTATGGTTATCTGCAGTTTGGTTTGTTTTCCTCATCGAAACACGCGGAATATTGCACGTTGTGGAAATAAAATACTCTTCTCGCATCCCGTTTACTTCTTATAAGCCAATTGAATAGGACAATACCGTAAAATCGTGCTTTTTCCAATCGATGTTCGCTTTTGTAAACACGACGGCCAAGGCGGTTAGCGTGGGCTGTAATTGTTACTAGTTCAGTAATACTTTTGTGGTTTTCTCCGTGTTTTGATCTGGTTGACCATGAGGAAGGGTTTCAGCTGCGGCAAATAAGGCTCATAGACTAATAATTTTCGTTCTAAAGCCGAGCTGTCTATAAACTTAGATCAACTTAGGCTTTCGTTTTATGCATGGCGTTTTAATACATATTATCAAGCGAAGAAATACAACAGTCTCAGTGCACCTATGATCCACAGATCTAATACCTTGTACAGTATAATAAACAGTGCTACATTAAAGTACTGCTCAATAGCTTTTATTTGAATGGTCACACACTAGGGTTTCATCCACAGGCTTAAAAGTTAGAACCATCTTGCGCGCTGCAATAAACCTTGAGTGTCGTCTGAAAACGGTGCTCGATAGATCCACTGGCTTCGCGTTTTTTAACAAATTAAAGCTCGATTCCTTGGCTGAAAGGGTTGCTGAACTCAAATAAAGATAGGAACTTGAGAACAGGTGCAGAATTGACAAGAAAACATCTGCTCACCTAGAACACTTCACCACTCGATCTTATTTCATTAGCGAAACCTCTTATATATAAAACTCTATTAATATATATGCATGTGTATAATTCATTTGAAAGAAGGTTAAATCAGCATTTCATGGGAGTGGATGATACTATCGTTCTTCTAAACCTTATCGCCAAATTGGACGAAATGTTAACGTATGGAATCAGAGATCTGTCTGAAAATCAACAGGTGAACAAAATACAGTCCATTATGGGGAGTTGTTCAATTAATAACAAGCAAGCGCAGTTATTTTACCAATTGTTTTTTAACTTGGCTTCTAGAAGGAGTAAATAATTAATGTTTTTTGTTGCTAGGATAGGCGTGAATCCAGTTAATTGACTTAACTGCTCATAGGGCCACTTAGCGAAATTGAAATCATTAGGTGAATACACGTGGAATCGTTGAGTTCGCCGTATTTTTTTCTGATATCCATGGAAGCAAACCAAGGGTCAGTGCTCATGAATTGGCAAGGTCAATATATTGTTCTTGTTCTTTCTTGTCCCTCGTAGCTGGTGTTCCGGTTTCTGTGTCTCGCAGTCGATTGATTTTGCAGATTTATCAGATCCCGTCCACCCGACGCCGGATGGATTTGAAAACAGAGGTTTCACTCTGAAAGCGCATCAAATGTTTTCCGTCCACACTAGGCCGAAGAAAATTTCAAACCCAACAATAACCAGTCATTTTGGATTTGTTTTTGAGGAAAACTCGCTCACAGAAATCACGCGATTATCGTGACGTCATCGTTTTTGAAAAGCTCCGTTTTCAAAATGTTTTCCGTCCAAATGAAAGCGAAGAGCCGACGTTTTTAAATTCCTCAGGTTTGAAGAGTGTTTTCAAAAAGCTGCGTTTTCGTGACGGATTAGTGTGCACGGTAGGCCTGAACGTAGAAATAAAGCTGCGTTTTCGTGACGGATTAGTGTGCACGGTAGGCCTGAACGTAGAAATAAAGCTGCGTTTTCGTGACGGATTAGTGTGGACGGTAGACCTGACCGTAGAAATAAAGCTGCATTTGCGTGACGGATTAGTGTGGACGGTAGACCTGACCGTAGAAATAAAGCTGCGTTTTGGTGACGGATTAGTGTGCACGGTAGGCCTGACCGTAGAAATAAACCTGCGTTTTCGTGACGGATTAGTGTGGACGGTAGGCCTGACCGTAGAAATAAAGTTGCGTTTTCGTGACGGATTAGTGTTGTCGGAGGAACTAACCGTAGAAACAACTGATTAAAGCTGCGTTTTTGAAATTCCTCCGGCGTAGTGTGACACGTTGCTCGTGCAATTTTGCAAATTCAATGAAACTGTATCTTTTGAAATTGCCCTGTTTTAACTTTCTGTAGCAAACCGTAAAATTTCAGTTGATCTACACCACCTTAAAATTTCTATTATGATTTAATCTTGTTATTCTGCTCCTCGTTTGTTCATATGGGCAAGGGGCATTTTTTGTGTTTTTTAGCTTTGTATCGTTTGGACAGCTCACAACTAAAATCTCAGTGTGAGAGAGAATGATCTTCAAAAAAACAGTAGAAACACTTACTACAGTTGTATAGGTCTTAGAAACTCTGTGGACGAGCGCAAATGAAACCGATCTTAAACCAATTTGTCAAATCAAGTTGGAAATTTACGCGGAACAACTGCAAAAGTGAAATAGTAAAGAACTAAGGTTCCATAGCTAGCCTGGTCCTGGGTGACAGGAAGAGACTCACCTCCACTGACTGTAGCGGAATTCCATTCAACGTTTTCGTAATTTCACTATAAAGATTTTATCGTTGTTGGAAAATGAAAGCATGTGTAATATATATTATTTTTGTCTTGTGTTCGCCCGAACTTTCATGTTCTCATCGCGCAAAAAGCACGTTGGCGGCCTCGCGGTACAGTTTTCCTTACCCCATGGGTGACGCATTTTAAAAACGTTTGCCGTCAGTTATTTCGGGTTCACCGTTAGCCCTTACAAAGAGTCGTACTGTACGAAATTGTAAAACAGCGCCTGGAGATTTTTACAGCCCCCTCATCTTAGGTTTTTACTTAGATGTACCTTTGCTTCACGTAGGCGTTATTGTGTTTTCATGTTAATGATCTGCCGCGCGCGCAGCTGAGGTGTGAGAACGCGCGGGGGGACGTGAAATGCGCGCCATGATTCGCGTGGGACGACCAGATCCGCATGCTGCTAGAGCGCTTTGACAGGCAATATCTGAGGGAAAACTTCAGCCAAAAGTTTCCATTTCCGACGGCAAAAAGGTTGATTATTGTTCGTCATTTCGTTCACTAACTGAGGTCTTGTCTTGTAAAAGCGGTGAAAATCGTGCTAGATTTGCAATTGTTTATATTTTGCCATGTAAACTTTCGTGTTTCCAAGAATCGTACACCCAAGTTAGCGTGACAATTTGAAAGAATAAACCGGATGAAGCTTTTGTCTGGAAGACTTCGCGCAATGCGGTGTTTTTTTATTTCGCTAAGCAGGTGAAATGAAATAATGGATCATGTCTTGCGTCAATAAATCACCCCGTCACGTTTCCATGACGTATGTGAGGTTGTTGAAATTTCTCGCCTCTGTGATTTTCGGTTAATTTCACTAATTCACTTTCTCTTAAAAATTGAAGGTTATTTTTAGTCTTAATATCTAGCCTTGCGTAACATTGTAAACATGTTGGCGCATTTGTTAACTTTCAATCTTTTGCTCTGTGCACGCGCTATCCATTTTCAGCGTAACTGTTAATAAAAAAACTGTTAATAAAAAAAACTAGATACATCGCATAGGCGGAAATTGAATTAATTATAAGAAAGATTTACATCTTTCCTAGCGAAGTTAGTGTAAAGAAGTGAATAGGTTAACTTTGAAAAGTTTTAAGGTTGGACTCGCGGACGGATTTTGTGATGTTGCTTCAGGTTAATTCCTGAACAAAATATCAGTATCTTCTCGGCTCTTTTTGTGACCAGGAATCGAGAAAGATTCACAGTTTGTAATACTTAGTATTTCCTCGACGATTAATATCGAAAGTCGTGCCCGGAGGGTAACTAAGGACGCTAGTTGTTCTAAGCAACATTATGCTAATGTAAAGTTCAAAACATCAGACGGAGCTGTGTTTGTTATCATTTGAAGCTTTGTGATAGAGCATGAGGTCATGATGGCTGTGCTGCAGGATTTTGGTTACAGCCAGGCTTTTTTCAACTATCTTGACATGTGCTCGAACCGTACGATTAAGAGGGAGGAGAGAAAAGCCTGCCTGTTCGACGTCGACGATTTTGTGAATTTCCCGGGTGATTTTCCCTCCGCCGCAGTCAAATCTGAGCCAGCACCGCAATTCTGCAGACTACCGACTCCCTACAGTCAACCTTACCCGTTCGCTGCAGCTCGACCAGGGAACTACTACGACCAGTATCTTTACCGTAAGTTTACTTCCATGTTTTTGTTAGTAAAGTCGCGTTCAACTCGAGCTGCCTAGGGAAACGTCAGTCAGAATTTCTGATCTGAAGTCCACTTGAAAGCCAAAGCGCCAAAGTTTCCAGAATTGTTTTACCCTTGTTTTTGTCTGCTACGTTTTGTTTGCACATTCTTTGTTTACGTCGTTTTTTTCTTGGCAAAAGACAACTTTCTTTCTCCCAAAGCCAGGCGAAACAAGTTCCTTGTGGCTGAACCGGGAAATAATGTTTTACCTCAGAGAAAATATATTTTAGTAAAATTTTCTAGCTCCACTGTGGTTTTGCGCGGTTGTTTTGTTGGTGCAACACGTCACCCCGGGCCTAAAAAAGAAAAAAAAACTTCACTCATTCTCAACGTTTGAATACTTCAAGCTGTTCTCTTAAATTATTTAAGATAACATTGAACACTATTGTCCCAGAGACCTAAACCTATCTAGCACGTTCTTGGACGAAAGATACAAGTGTCTTGTGTAGGCTAACTGAACAAAGAGTCTTGTCAACTTTTGCGGTAGCACAGGATTTTTATACGACTGTTGACCTTTGTTAAAACTAACGATGAAAAATGTGCGTAAATATTTAGGGACTTCCCTGCCAAAGCAAATAGTAAGGACTGCTTGGTATGATTTTCTTCTTCAGCTGTGATCTCGTGACCGTTCAGCTGTCGTTTCCTATACTTTAGGACTTTGAAGTGCGGGATAAATATTAGTTTTACCCGAGACGCACGTCGTGAACAGACAAAAAATAAATCTATTTTCACAACATTGTCGATTTGAATACTGCACTGTGACGAATATGACCATTTCAAAGACTGCTATGAGACAAACAGGTGGCTCGTTGCGAAAACGGCGATGGTGTTATTTATTTGGTAAAAGGAGGGTTGCAAAATGAAGATAGGCCAGCCAGACTCTTATTAATTGAATAAACACTTGACGAAGTCCGATGGTAAGTCTAACTTGACTGGAAAACTCTGAAATAGCTTAGTATATTCCTTTCAAGATACAGCCAAAACACTTGAATGAAACAGATGGATTTTAAAAATATTTCAGAAGAAACAGCTCTGAAATCATATAGAACAATGATATATCTTCATCGCACTTCAGAGGGAAATGCGAATAAACTGTTAAATAATAACAACGGTAAAATAGAAAAAAAGGTTTATTTTTGTTATGTTTTTAGGGTTTACGATGGTTAGAGGTTATTTTGAATCTAGAAAATCTCCTTAGTCCTCCATTGGGCGTTGGTAGCTCGTGAAGCTCGCCGAGTCACTTTAAGTTTTGTCTAGTGCTCGCCTTACTGAAGGAAAATTAGAGGAAGGAATACTTCGGGGTAGCCAAAACTGTAAAGCAGATAGTATAGATAAGGTTAGAGCCAGGAAGACACGAAAACAGCTCAAACAAAACCCTTAAGATTAACAAACAGCTGAGAACAATAAGCTAATTGAAAGTTTTCTAGTATTGACCCCCCTAAAGTCTTGAAAGGTAAGTAGCAACTTCCTGAAACTAGTCCGGTCGTGACAAAAAATGGCGATCCAATATATCCTATTATTACAGACGGACGGTTTCCTCACTTTGTTGTTTTCCCAGTAAAGTTTGTAGTTTGGGCTACGATCCTCGGAAAATTATTTTTCCATTTTGCGGTGGTTTTATTTAATTATTCAGGGAGAGGTTAACAGTATCAACAATATTTGTGCTAGTCGGTAATCTCTCTTCTTGAGTTGTGTTGAGTTGCATTTTCGGAGAAATTCCGATTCAAACTTAAGTCCCGGAAAAAATGCCCTGAGAGCGAAAGAAAACAAAATTCTTGATGGTGAAAGTTTTGTTCAGATACACAGACGTGCAGCGTATTAACAAACGCACAGAGAAAAATAAAGACTTCAGTTTAGCATCGCTATTGCATCTTGAGAAGAGGTCACTGTTTCTACTGATCTAAGCTTAGTTGATACACAGAGGGCAAGGGGGGTGCTCAGTTTCAAACGGACAAAGGAAAAGCAAAACCCGCGGAGTCACTGTCTCAATAGAAACAGAAAGCTTTAATTATGTACAAAGCATTGAATGAACTTGCCCCAGACTATCTTCAATGTCTTTTCACTCAACGCCACGTTAACGATTATGACCTAAGAAATCTTGAAGGAAAGCTTTCGCCACCCAAGCCAAATACTAATTATTTGAAACGAAGCTTTTGTTATAGCGGGGCCTGTTTGTGGAACAACTTGCCCCAAGATTTAAAAAGCGTTGGTTCTATTGGGCAGTTTAAACGTGGTATTAAGAAGGTATCTGAGATATTGGATTCCCACACGGCAATCATGTAAAACAGATTCACTTGGAGAAAACACGTCCTGAACTTTAAATTGAACAGAAAATAGGGATAAACTCTTTTCTTATTTAAAAATATTGTTTTTCTGCCGAGTTTGGCCATGGGCTGAAGATATTTTTGTGAATATTCTTGATTGAAACGATTTTGGAGCCAGACTGTTGGAAGTAACGCCTGATATCTTAAACATAACTTAGCCTCGAACTTACGCCCAATGCTGCTTTGCTGTTTTTTTTGTTTTTTTTTGTTTTTGTTTTTGTTTTGTTTTTTTTTTGGGGGGGGGGCTAATTTGACGTTTAGAGAAAGGAATACTAAAAACATGAAATTGCATTGCATTTACTAATTTTCAGAAAAGAAAGTTATATTCTTTCCGAAATCTCAGTCTCGGTTTTATTCTAAAAATATTCTCAACATTTCTCAAATTTCAAACTCGATATTCTGATAAAAGATATTCTTATAACAAAAAAGTGAAGAAATAGAAACGAAAAAAAAAATTCTGAGTGAGTAGGTAAACCCAGCTTCTCTTTTCAGAAGCAAAAAATTAAACTAAACAGACAGCTGCAATGTTAAGTAGAAATGTTCAAATGCACCTGCGATTTAACTGCAATAACATATCAATTTACTATATAATAGTGCGTCAAATACTATAGCAACGCGTTTGACGTTAGAAACTAAAAATTGTTTACGATGGTGTGAACTACAGTATTGAACTAAAACTGATGCACATAGAAGAGATAGTAGTTATCATTCTGGTTAGAATGAATTCTTTTGACATTTGGAAACGAAATTGTTAGAATTTATCATTTAACTTGTTAAATACACACTTTATTTATTTATTTATTTATTTATTTTTTATTTTATAATTTATTTTTTACTTTTTTCGTTTATAAACTGAGGGGTTATACAATATGTCCTTTGCTGACTTACTAACAGACTGACTGAGGAACTTAAAGACTAACTTAGTAACTGACTGACTGACGCTGACAGACAACAAACTAAAAGGTCTGAAAGATGTAAAAGTCAGAGATACCGACGGAGAGACTGAAAGAACAGAAACACGCAAAAGTATGAAAGACCTGACTGTAAGACTGAAGAGCCTGAAACTTGAAGACTGAAAGATTGAAAAAGTTGAAGACTGTAGAAACTGAAGGTAAGACTAAGTGACTAACTAATTGATTGACTAACTGACCAATTGAGTAACTGATAAACTTACAAATTGACTGACTGACTGTCTGTTTGTCTGTCCGTCTGATTGACTGACATACTAACTGACTTGCAGTGTGAGTGACTGATTTACTCATGGATGAATGACTGAGTGCATGATTAATAGATTGACTGACTGATCCGCACTGACTGACTGACTAACTGACTGACTGTCCCACTGACTGACTGACTGACTGACTTGCTGAATGACTGCCATGGCGGATATAGTTGCCGGTTGAACGAACCCGGTTGAATGACTGACTGATTGGCAGATTGACTTCGACAGTGGCAGACAACAGAGTGACAGAGTGAATGCGCGAGTGAGTGATAACAACAGCATTTGTTTGCACTGAGTGAGTGAAACTTTAACTCGGAATTCCATCAATATACAAACATACAATTGGAGTTTCATGAAAGCCGAGTGTGGTTTAAAAACGTAAACAGAATAGCATAAACTATGAATATTAAATGTTGGACACTGCTATCAATAAGATAGTAAAACATCAAAGTCGAGATCCCCCAGTCCTTTTTAAAAGGCTACAACAGAATTAGCTGACTTTATAGAGTTAGGCAAAGAATTCCACAATTCAGGACCAGCGTAACCAAAACTCCTTTTCATGAAGTCAGTTTCGGTAATGCTAGATTAATATTTAATTCACTGTTCTTAACTGATTGCATTGATTTCTTGCCTCGACTTTGGAAAATTTATCAGTTAAACAGGATGGAGCTTAACTAGTAGAAATCTTAAACATTTGGGTGGCTTTATCCTTAGCTCTTCGGGCTTTTAAATCAGACCATCCATGTTCATCGAAGACATCCTTTGAGCTTACATCATAGGCAGCCCTTAAAATAACCCTACCAACCCTATTCTGCAATTTTTGTAATCTGGTTGCTAGACCTTTAGATAAGTTATTCCATGCATACCATATCACAATAATCAAAAGATGGCTGGATTAAGGAATTATAAATAGTTATAAGAGTATCATCATTAACGAATTGCCTTAATTGTCTCAAGACCCCGATTGCAGATGAGACTTTTTTGCACATGGTTATAAATATAAGAGGACCAACTGACCAAGAGAGAAGTTCATCCATTTAAACACCAAGAGATTTAGCAGAATAGACTCGGTTTATGAAAGTATCACCTAGACTAATCTCAGGAGAATAACCGAGGTTGGCAAGATCGTAATCGGAGCCGATAATTAGGAATTCTGTTAGAATGGTGTTTTTGAAAATCAATCTGTTTGTTAAGAGCCACTGACTAAATATTTTCCAGGTCATGGTTTGCAAACATACTTGAGACTGAGAAATTCAAACAACTGGGCAAATCGTTGATAAATATATATACAGCTTAAAGACGTGCAAAACTGAAACAATTAAGGTGCAGAAAGACTGAAAGGATCCTAAAGATTTGAAAGATCTACAAAAGACCAATTTGTTAGACTTACTGGCTAACTTTCTGAAAGAGACTGAAAGACCTGTAAGACTGGTAGACCTACAAAATGATGAACAAAATTCTGAAAGGCCTGACTGGCTACTGACTGACTGGCTGACTGGCTGACTGACTGACTGACTGACTGACTGGCTGACTGGCTGACTGACTGACTGACTGACTGGCTGACTGGCTACTGACTGGCTGACTGACTGACTGACTGACTGGCTGACTGACTGACTGACTGACTGACTGACTGACTGACTGACTGGCTGACTGACTGACTGACTGACTGACTGAATGACTGGCTGACTGACTGACTGACTGACTGACTGACTGTAAGACACTGACCGAGATCAGAGTGACAGACCAAAAGACCTAGCAACTAAGGCTGGAAAGACCGAAAACAGAGCTTAAAGACAACAGAGTGACAGGCTGAAACACGTGAAAGGTTGAATGAACTAGAAATCGTGACAGAATGAAAAATTGAAAGATTGAAAGATGTATGAGACTACTGAAAGACCTGAAAGGCTGAAAAATATGAAAGACGAAAAAGCACCGAAAAGACTTAGATATTAAACAGCTACTAAACTGACCGACCGACCGACCGACCGACAGACAGACAGACCTACCCACCTACCAGACAGAATGTGGATGTTGTTGTTGAATGTTCATAGTGGTCAATGCAGCCTGGAGAGATAGACAGAACGATAGACGACATAGACAGATAGACGGAAAGACCGTGGCAGAAAACAGAACTGCATTGACTGCTTTGAGCACAAAAAAACAGTGACAAAGAGGTAGACAAGAACACATCTTATCACACAAGGAAATAATGTAAAAAAAGTGAAACGCTGAAAAACATTTTAGGTCAATACGCATATAAAGACTGATATGAATATTAGGAATTTAGAGGTGATATTAACCACCAAACGGGCAGCGAGACAGTATCAGAAACGGAAAGCAAACCAGAACGATACATCATCAAACAGACTGCAGTAATAAGTAAATAATGAGCACGAGACTGATAGACAAGGCCGAAAATTTTCACTTTTTTCCGATGTAGGCGATCACATTTTACATCCAAGGAAAGCTTTCAATTCAAAAACAGTTTCACTGAGTAGAGAAATACCAAAGAGACAAATAACCACAAATAGGAACAAAAAGCAATCATTTATAAGTCTTTGCAGTGACTCCATCTGTTGTGGAAATTATCAGCTATATCTGTAAAAACAAAAATTTAAAAAAATGAAGGCTACTCCACCCACATGGGCCCAAATTTTCAAATAAGCTTAACTTCACAAATACTGCAACGAGGAATCTTCTGAAAAATGTGTGTAAATTAAATTCCCCCAATTACGAAGAGGTGAACAGTGAATCACTCAAAGAAAGAAGGGCATACGAAACGACTAAACAAACAAATTAAAACAAACTGACTAACATTCAACACAGAAGCCTTCTATGAATGCTCTGGCAGAGCATTCATAGAACAACCAAATTAACATCATCAATGTAAAGTCATACTCACAGACCTAAGACTGAATCATCTTTGAACAAAAAGACTGAACAGTTTGAACTTGGAGTATTTATAATATAGTCAAGGCAGATAGAAAAATAAGTAGCAATGAACAAAAAACACATGATGCGCGACACCATGACGATAAACTAAACACGAGGCTTAAAAGGCCCTTGAAAGTGTGGAATAGAAGCTGCTTTACTAAAAGTTTCGGGCTTAGCCCTTTTTCAGTATATGAAATGAGCGAACCACGCCGTACAAAAGAATTGCACGTGTACGCACGCATGGAAAACGCATGCGCGCACGAAGTCTGAAAAAGACAGAGAGACAGACAGACATACATACAGACAGACAGACAGACAGACAGACAGTCTCTCAGAGAGGAAAGACAGCAAGTTATTGCCCCAACTTTTGCAACTATTTTAAATAGATTCACGGTGAAGTTAGAACAGAATCATACAATCTTATAATATTAGTTTTAGAACATAGCGGCTGTATACCCGCTACCAGAGCTGAGTGTGCATTATGTTTCTTATAGGTGCATGGCTGGAAACTATAGAGCACGCATGTCCCGGATGTTGTGTTGAATGTGAATATTACTATAGTTGCTCTAAACCAAATAGAACTTGATGTCCCTATGTTATCTAAGACAATAATACACTTTTGAGGTCTAGAGAAACTGCTAAACGCACTCGCGTTCCGCTTGCGTCCACTAGCAGTTTTCCAGGCTTCAAGCGTGGTTTATTTTCTAAGAAAACATGGAACACCATCTTCTATTTCGCTGAAGTGCTCAACTAAAGATCTCTTCGTCCATTTTTGCGAAACAGTTTCTAGACTTAAAGAAGTCTTGAGTGAGTATAAACTGACAAAAGAAAGATTGGGAAGATTTTGATATGTTGCATTTAGTATTTTCATTTTCTTTACTTCAGTAACATATACTCGACGTTCAAATAGTTCTGAACATTTTAATCTTGCGACAAAAACGTTTGAGTGCGTAAACTATCTGACACGTCGTTTGTTCAGGTGTTCAGCTTTGTCCAAAATTTGAACCTTTTGCAATGATCGACATTATCAGTTTAGCGGTAATTTTTTCATTAGTTGTTATATTTTTGGCAAAACGCTGAGGAGTTAGATATTTATTTTGTTTCCATGCTAACCATCTGGGCCGGGTTGTTCAAAGTCCGATTAAGGTCATTCCCCAGTATTGCATTGCGCATCCCTACTGCGCATAATTTTACGCGTGATTAGCGCGCGCGCACTAGAAAATGGCGGCTTTTTTCTTTACGACTGGACCTCGCCGAAGAAGTAAATCGTCATTTTCTCGAAAACGACTACGGTGACCTATCATTTCTTTCTGTCATTTTGATTTGATTAGTAAATTTCTCTGTGTAAAATAAGTATGGGCCAATTCTCAGTGTTGAGAAAAAAACAATCGTCGGAAACGTGAATTTAGCAAGCAATCGTGGAGCTATTGTAAGGGTTTATATGGTATAAACAAGGTGCTGTTGCTCCTAAACGAACATGGGGGCCCCTCATTTTTTTTCCAAATTTAAGTTCCTATAATGAAAACAATCAACTGGCAAAGTTTGAGAAAAATCTCAGTCTAGGTTCTATTTCAGTGGAATGACCTTAAACTAACCCAGGGTTAGCGAGAATTCAGTTTGATTTCAGTTTTGTAACTTTTTGGTTAGGTAGTCTGTTTATATTGTTTGCCCTTCAGTTTTGAGCTGTAGTAATCTCAAACTACACCAAACGTTAGAGGTGAAAAACCTTTTTAAACAAGAAAAAATAATGCCTCAGCTGACGTTTAATCTTGGGTTAACGTTAACCGGCTTTCGAACAACCCGGCCCTGGTTACAGTTCTTCAAACGCTATGCACCGGATAACACACTATACAAAGAAAAGCTAAGCGTAGTCTGGTTTTTAAACACTTATCCACTGGATATTTGGAAAATTTAGAGACGTTTAGAAACATTCATAGCTGTGTTTTCAGCGCTATTTTCTTAATACAATTTTCTGTTCTATGCCAAAAATAATCCCGCCAGTTCAGCGATTTCCCCTCTCGAAAAATGTTCTGCATTTAACTAAAAGCCTAAAAGCAGCCGCTATTTTTCAACATGGCGGATGCTGAAGAGCCCGAATCGTCTTCTTCAACTCCTACTGCGGCAAGAAAATTTTGAAGAGTTTGCCTTAGTGATTTATAAAAGGCACAATTAAAAAATAAGTGATATTTAGAGGGGTTTTCGAGATATTTAGAATTGTTTGTGATATTTTAATTTAGAAGATTTTTGAGAATTTTCGGAAAGATATTTAGGCGATTTTACGTGATATTTGTAGAAGACCTAGGTAGTGTTATCCACCCTTTGAACAACTGGCCCTCAGTTGAGCTGTTGAGTTATCAGTTAGCGCCAACGGTCTATACCTGTGTTAAAAGTTTTAACTCACAGGATCAACAACGACTGAGACGTGTCTCTTTAGAAGGACCGACGAATCCCGCAGTCAAACTGCGGATGTAAAGAATTGCTCGCAGAAAACAACTTCTTGTCTCTCTCTACTCGTCAGAAGTGATGAGGGCTTCGTCACGGTTTGTGCATCTTTAAAAAAGTTTAGCCTTCTTGGTTTGTAATCCGTGTTAATCTTCACCATCCTTAACCATCATTGTTTCTTTATGGTTTATTATTATCTCTTTGGTGTTTTTCTATCTTAGTAAACTACTATTTTCAAGGTTTTTTTTTCAATCTGTGGCCAAAATAACTCAGAATATCGCGACTGGGGTCGTTTAGCAGCAGAGCTGCCCTTATGGGTTAGAAGTGGTTGTCGAGTCAGGATCTCTCAAGCAGTAGAGTGTTAACAGCCACATATATCTTGGATAAGTAATAAACTAGACATGGACTACGTTTGCTTTGTAAGAATATATTTTATTAGATCATCGAGTATGAAATTTGCAGGTTGAGATTTTGATGAGTGCTGAAAATTTGTATGTTTTTAAGGTAAGTTTTTAACTAAACCGTATAAAATTCTTCCTTTCTCCAAATGACAAAACTAACCACATTTTAATAAAGAAAGCTAATAACATTTTTGCAAGAAGTTTTATGTCTTAAGAGGCTTTATTGCGTATAGCCTAGGTCCAAAGTTACTTCAACGCCATCAAAGTCAAATAACGGAAATGGCAAACGATATTTAAACAATAGACCACAAGTTTCTATGGTTTATAGTATAGGCTGATAAACCACGCGGGATGTTGGTAGAACAAAAGAATAATTCGTAAATCACAAGCTGCACTTTTATATCAGTAATAATTCAGCAGAAGTGCGATTTTTCTATGGGTTTACTGGCACAATAAACCATGGCTGATTGACCAATCAGAGAACGCGCATTGATTTGGTTATTAAATACTAAGAATATTTTCAAGAACATTTCCAGACAAAAATCAGCAGAAAAAAAAGGATTTTCATCCTGGGCAGGAAAAATAATATTATTGTAAAAAAAAGAGGGTACACACATATCGGTATCGAAAAATGTAGGTGATTCTCAAAGCCACGAAGTATTTGATTTCATAACGTGATCCTTCATACAACCAAGCAATTTCACGAGAAGAAAACGTCCTTTTCGGAAACAAATATTCCTCTTTTCAAGTGTGCACCCTTACACGTATCTCCTGCTTTTTTTTCACATGATGTCACTAAAAATCAAATTACAAAGCTTTTGATCCTCTTGAGATTTAAATTTCCTGGTGTATAAGAGCAGCTGAAGCCCAGCGCCCATCCGGGTGGGGTGCAGGGAAAACCAGCAATGCTTATTTATAATGTCGCTGCGTTTTGCAATACAACAATATGAAGGAGTCTTAAAACTTCAAGAGCTATCACAGCTGTTGTAAATTTATCACTAATGCAGGCAGCTGTGCAAAGTAAAGCGAATTTCAAAATACTTTTAATATGTCTAATAGGATTTTAGTTTAAAGTTACCGCAACCCACGTATCAAAAACATTTCTTTTTACAAAAAGTAAGCCTTCATTTTTCAAAGTAAAATATGAAAAACAGCTTATCTCCATAGCAAATGAAATTAACACTAATCTAGTGCTGCAGCTTACACTGTATAATTCTGCAGTTTTTGTACGGTTTTAAATTGAAAGGCAAGTTTATTGAAGTTTCGTGATTCCTCCACAAACTGTGTCGGAAATGTTGCGTGACGAAGTAAAAATGAAGTGCGTGACACGACCGCCTAAAAATGCCACTCATCCAGATGAATGCCTTGCAATTTTTTCTGTAATAATTATTAGATAATTTTGTTATTTATTTCGTGCTTTCAGTCAGCTTTCCTTATTTTACTTATTACGATTTGAACCTATGAAACCACTAAAATAGGTGGAAAGTGAAGTGAAACGAAATATGATAGAATTAAGTAGCCGAAGAGTATAATCATATGTTATTATGGTAAAAGAAAAATTAATAAGTCGATGGATATCATGGTTTATTTATACATTTGGCATTTAATTTACATCGGTTTCTTTACATCGAGCAAAAATGATTTTTAGTTACAGGCCAGTACCAGTGGTGACGCGCATGCATTATATTGGTAAAGTAAAATTATAGAGGAGCATGATATAAATAAAATTATGATTGCTTTTCAAAGTAGATGTAATTTTAATTTTTTCGATTATTGCTTCATCCGGGCACTTGTATACTCCGAAACCCTGCGGACGGCTAGGGCCGCCCCGAAGTGAAGCGAGGGGAGCGAGCGGTTGTCGTGGCGAAGTTGAATAGCGGTTGCGAAGTTGCCCTGTATGTTGTCAGCAACAACGAGGGGAAAAGTCTTCTCCAAGGCGACAGTGTAGTCAAGGTTACAAGGTCCTTCCCAGAATTTCCTTCGCGCAATTATACAACAACTGGTATAGTAGAGCTTGATGTAGAGATTGCCTTAAGAATTCGTAGCTATTTTCCCACATTGTAACCCGCCTTCGATTTTGTTGCTTTCGCCCGCGTATTTCGCGTGCTCTACCAGAGATTTCTTTGTCATGGCGATGGGCAAAAACCACGTTTTATTTCAGCCTGAACTTATAGATTATAGCTTTAGAACAGGCTGGTGTTGTTTGGAAATGATTTCTGGGTTGTATTTCGATAAATGTTGTCTATACGATGGATTTTACCTCGCTTTAGCTCGCTGTTGCGTAAGTGCTAAATATATGTTGCCTAAAGCGGCGAGCGAATTTCTTTGATCAAGTCGTGTTTACATGTCTATCTATACAAATACAGAAGCCATTTTGTTCCATTTGATCCCTAGATCGCCGTATGGCGACTACACAACAACCTCAGCAAAACTTCGTCACATCGAACTTTGATTCAGGCGATGTGAAATCCCAAGCGGTGTCAAGCAATGTGGTTTCAACCCCGCAAGACTTCACACAACAGGTCGCGAGTGTTACTGCTGCCGCCATTTCTCATGTAGTTACCTCGCAAAATGTGGTGCCCTCTGCTCAACACGCTACTTTACCAGCAAATACTGTCACTTTAACAGTCCAGCCTTCCCAGATTCAAACGCCGCAAACTACATTAATAACAGCCAACGTCATTTCTGGTGATGAGTTCCAAGCGAAAGAAGGTATAATCACAAAGTTATTTGGTGTTGCTAATTTAAGCCCGACTATGCGACAAGTGCACGATCAATTCCGCATTAAAATGTAATACTTTTATCCCCTATACATATGTTGATGCAGCCAAAAAATGTGCAAATTCACGCTTCCAATGTTACCTGTATTTGCTCGTTTATTTTTTGTTTAACCGTAGGTTTTCCCACGGCAGAAGTACACTATGTTGAGGCCCCATCGGATCACGCTTTGTACCCGAATGGAAACACGTAAGTTTCGTTTGAAAACTCCTCGTCAAAATGAATTTTTCCTAACACTATCTTTGCCGTTCTAGCTTGCGTTTGACTGTTGCGAGCGGAACACTTGCTTTGTTTGGTTCGTGGACACGTTGTGAACACCTGGCTTCGAATAAAGAATCAATGCTAAAGCACATGCGAATCGAATAATTGTTAATCGATGTGTATGTTATTGTTGTAGTTTAAGGCTCGTGGTTAGCTTCGAATGTGGCCAGAAAGAGGATATAATTTTGGCCCTATTGGCTATTTTTACCAAATGATATCGCAAGTTTGCCAGAAGCTTGAAGAAACTGCAAAATAACTAAAATACTATTCAAATTAATGTGATATGCATTTTAATTTATGATAATTGTGTTCCATATATGGAATTCCCATAACAATATTAAAAGATTAAACAAAATTGTGTTATTTATATAAAAGCTCGTTTCTGTGCCTCAAAATGTTACTTTAATTTTTATATCCAGGAAGGAACTCTTCTTCCGACAGAAGTAGAAAGACTCATATTTAAAGTGAGGAAAATTTGATTTCAAAATATTTGGCGAGAGCATCAAAATAAACAGAAACTGTGCTTGGCAATTACCATAGAAATTTCTAGTTTCTCTTGGATATTGTTTTTCTCATTGCGATGTTGGAACGATTCCTGCATTCATTAGAAACCTTTTGCCCATTGATGGGTCATGTTTATTTAGCAAAGTGGAATTAGTATTCTGACTACAGCATTTTACCGAGGGAGCACACTTTTTTCCATGGCAACCCATGCAGCCTTTGTGAATGAGTCAATGGTAAAAAGAATCAATTTTGCAAATTCAGTTGGCTGGAAGGATCTTTGATAAAGAAAGGAGCTATTCTGTCCTTGCTTTTTACGTTTTATGGCCAGTCTTACCCACATGATGCCTGTCTCAACTTATTTGTGAGTTATTTCAGCATTTTTACAAATTATTTCCTTTCAGTTTTGCTTCAGTTATAATATTCATGCAGTAAGCCTACTATCATTGTGAAAATGGTTAGTGGCTTATTTTCATCTGATATTGCACAGAGAAGCTATTCGTTATTAACTTAGTTTTGGTTCTGAGGTTTTGTTTCAAGTTGGCACATTCTGAAAAATCTCAAGGTTTAGGGCTTTGCACATGAACTGCTGGGTATAGATTAAGGTTAAATCAGCTAGAAGTTCTGCTGTTTCCAAACCTTTTAAAGGAGAATCATTTGATGGTCTTGGATTACAATATTTCTTCTGGCAAAACTTTGATTTTCCTAACCTCATGCTAGCATTATCAAGCTTGTGGTAACATAACATTGATAGGAAAACTTGAGCATAAACTGGAAACACCAAATCAATAGATTCATTTGAACTGAGTTATATTCTTGCTCATAATATCTAGACTCATTCTTTACATGCCTCTCGGAGAAATTTAAATCAGTTATTTATTGTGGCAACAAGATATATATGCGTGATCTACAAACTTCTCTTAATTCCTTCTGCTTAGTGTGGTGTGAGCTTTAATTCAGTTTTATTTCTGGTAAATACAGCATTAAAAATTAATCAGCTCAACATTAATATGTAAGTCCTAAGATCCAGAAATAAAGGATCACTTGAGTACTATAGCTCAATGTATATCTTAGTAATAGTTAGTAGTTCATGTTAACTGACAGTTTTGTTCTTACAAAATTTTAGGTGATTGCACCTTTGTTTGTCACTCCAACGTTATGAAATGTCTTGCCCAAATTTTTCATGTTTTAAACTCGAAGTGAAACCTCTAAGTTTCACACTTTGAACATTTCAAGCTTTTAAAAGAAATTCTTAAAGTGCAATCAAATAATATTATACTTCTGTTATTATGCTATGCATGTTAAATATTTTTTATGACAATAATTATAATAATTTTTATGAATTATTGAGAAAACAAAGAAATGAACTATATTATTGAAATCTTTAGCAGATTATGAGCCTGGTAGACACTGATGTTACGCGTAAAATTGCTAACTTATATATATGGATAATTCTCCCTTGTTTTTTGAGTTCCATAATAATTGTTAAGCCTCTTGGGAGTGTCTTTATTGCGATTTTAATTTTTCTTGGAACCATTTTAATTTTTACTTTTCCTTGTCTAACTTGTATTCATTATAATGTGAAGCAAAGGAAAAATAGAAATCTAAAACACAGTTTGCAAAATTTTAAACCAAAAACAAATTTAACCTTGACGTGGTGCATGCACCTGGTCTTGACCTTGGTGATGTTTGTGTTAGTGCCAATCTTTCCTGCTGAATCATTACAGGAGGTTATAATGTTGAACAATCTGCAAGATGTATCAAAGCCACACATGTACAGTTAGGCTTTTGTTAGATTTAAACCTCACAAATTAGTTGTTCAAGTGATCACTTTTTTGTTGTTATATCCTTCAGGGGCAATGCTTATCATTACAGTGATGGCACAATGTTTGCGCAGCAAGCAGGGGGACCTTATCTTGACGCTGGCCAAGCGGCACAAAATTTTACCTCTGCTACTACACCAGGAGCAGTCACAAGTGGACAGACGTTCTTACAAGTTACTCCTGCTGGGACAACCATGCAGGCACAGCGACACCCAATAACACACACCACCAGAGCATCTCCTGCAACAGTAAGTTCCCTTCTGAAGGTATTAAAGTGACACTATGATCAAATTCTCGATATCCATTTTTTTACACTTTTGTACACACTGGGTCTTTCCTAGTTATCTTGCCAAATTTCAATCTATTACTAACATTACAACGCATGTTTTTTGGACCTTTATTTCCGAGAATTTATTGCCGCCATTAATTTTCCTTGTTCCAATTCATGGTTGAAAATTGGACAAAATGACGTCATTTTCATTTTCTCAAAAATACCGCACAGATTGAAATAATAAGAGGAATAAGTGTGGAAAATTGCATGAATACAAGTTTTTGTTCTTCTTCGTGCGAATTGCTATACTAATTGTTATTTACTCATATTCTAATTGTTATTTACTAATTGTCATTTACACCAATTTTCAACCATGAATTGGAACTACGAAAATAATGGCGGCGCTAAATTCTTAGAAATAAAGGTCCAAAAACACGCGTTGTAATGTTGGTAATAGATTGAAATTTGGCAAGATAACTAGGAAAGACCTTTTGTGTACGAAGAAAAGTGGATATCGAAAATTTGATCACAGGGGCACTTTAACACCTTCAGTAAAAGGTCAACGCATTTCTTTATAAAAGTGAACTCATCAACATTTAATTTCCTTTTGCATCATAAACTGATATAATTATTTTCATTCCAGCAAATAGGGAACAAAAGTCTAATAACTTACCAACTAGTGAGTCTTGATGTAACATAAATTTTCATAATTCAATTAAATGTAAATCGGTGCAGAGAATGAAAATTAGATTCATGCTGTAGTTTTAGCTTTAGTTAAGTTTCTCCTAGATTTTGTAGTTGTTTTTAATCATAAGGATTGGGATGGGATGGGTTTCCTCAACATTTTGTTTCCTATCCTTTAGTATATTAATTGCAGAAAGATGGAGCTACGCTATTGGTTGGTGCCTGGTAATGTGAAAAACACCAGAATAAATTACCTGTTAAATGAAAAGCGTTCATTGATACTGTAAGTATTAAGAATGCCGATTTGAACAATAAATTTTTGTTCTAGAGTTTGGCGGCTTTTCGTGCATCCTTGATATAGGGAGAGGCTGCAGACTACTATATGTTCAGAGATCTCCATAAGCCCCGGCGACCGGCGAAAATCGCCGGCTAGTCGTCCTGGGCGTGCCGGCTACTCAGATCCAAATAAAAAAGTAAATAAGTACTTTGTTTTGCATCCAACGGCAACTTTTCCATTTGCGACGGATGCTTCCCTTGGGTAAATATATTCGGAAATAAATAAAGTTTTTCTTAAAGAGCCAAGTGTCCAAAAACTGTTTTTGATTGAATAAACTTGAAAGTTTCGTCGAGAATTTCGCCACACTTGAATCTGCTTGCAGACATCGATCGAGCGTTCAGCGAACGAAACAGGCTCAGATTGCGAGACAGCGGTTACTGACAAAAAGCGCTCCATATAAGACAACATACTCTGTATTCCGACACATGCAAAATGGCGGAAATTCCTCTGTCGGCTACTCCATTTTATTCTCCTTCTACTCAAAAATTTAGGGAGAACCCTGTATGTTACTTAGAATGATAGGGGAGATTGAAGTCTCCCCAAGGCCCAAGCGATCCATCAAGATCACTGATCATTTCATCTGTACCTCAGCCAATGTCATGTACTGCATAACTTGCACTCTTTCAATGCAAAAAGTTATACATCTGCAAAACAGGAAGATGACTAGGTGACCTATTTCGAGAACATTCTTGTGATTTAGAGAAAGACAACAGAAACACTTCTAAACCGATCGCAAGACACTTTGAACTCTCCAATCATTCTAAGCAACCTATGACATTCTGGGGCCTCTCCCTACAGCAAGGAAGCACAGAAAGCTGGAAAGAAAGTGAGAACAAAAATTTATTTTTCAAATCGGCACTGTTAAAGTGCACCTAACCCCCAAAATTTTTTTCACTTAAACAAGAAAGCTTATTTTGTGGAGCAATTAGCCGCAAAAATTTTTCGATTTGGTTAAATCCTCAAATTTCTGTGTCCCCTTGAAACCGAGTTTCACACGGTTCACGACCGAGCATAGGGAGTCTGGGGAGAGTAAAGCTGTGACGTCACTTCCAGAACGAAAGCTTCGGCTGTCCCAGTCGGGCCTTTTACTCTGTGTGAGCGTAGAAGCCTTTTTGCCGCACAAGTTTTGCGCTGGGGCTCCACAGTTGACAGATTTCTGTTTTTATCAACAATATCTTCTACTTCGCCGGATTCTGAAATGAGCTTTGACTCAGAAGACTCCGAAATTTATTATATCGCTGAAGAGAATGACGACTCGCACTAGTCAACAAAGCAAAGTGAATAGTTAAACGATGACGGCCGAGCTGATTTATATGCTGACAACTCTCTGACCAACGAAGAATGGATAGACAAATGAGGTGGATGCTGACAAAGAACTCGAACGAGCTCTGATGGACAGACCCGAAGGCAATGATATGTAGAAGTCAAAGAGACTGTAGTGTGTGGCGTGTATTGACTAAATTTGCGCATTCTTCAATCTCGCATTAACATACTTTCGTATAAATAAAAGTCAAGTCCGTTTACTTTCTCAAATTATTTTAACTTCATTCGTTCAACGTAGATCAAAATGATTATCCCATGACACAATGTGTTCTTTTCGTGCGAGTGTGGAAATTGTAGTGCCGCTTCCCTTCAAAACATCAACAAATGTTACTGTTGTTATTATTATATTAAAGTGAGTTAGAAGGTTGTCAAGACTCAAAGAAGAGTGATCTTGTTCTTGAAGATATTGGTGCTGATGTTATCTTAAAGTGTGTTACTGAATATCCAGGAATTAAACCTGTATGGCTTCTGAAATGGAGTTTTAAGATTAGTAGCGGGCAAATACAAAACTATCTGTCGGCTTTGCCGACTGCCGGGCCGACTGACTGCTGTTGTTTCTCAGATCAGATGCAACAACGGCTGCATGAATCGATGGACAAGCAGTTATTCAAAATTCATTTCACTTAAGTCACTGAGTCAGCAAAATCCCTTCCTCTCTCTGAAAATCCAGGCATCGAGCGAGATCATCTGGTTTGAAATACTTTAAAGAACAGATCACCAAACTCTTAGACCGCTATCACTTTGCACGAATCGAGCAATCACTGTACGTTTCTTCTCTTCAGGACATCTCTCCATAAAACGGTATGGCATGAAGCGGAGTACCTCCTGTAAGTTTGTTGTGTTGCTACATCACACTACAGCGTACCTGGCTAGCATTTTTTCGAACAACTTTTCCAGCCTTTCCCACAGAAACAAGTAAATATGCGAATCTTAGAATGATCGTGTTCTCGATTTGATGTCACATCCGGCCCTCGACCCATTCTCTGTTAAACTCGGTCGTGAACCAAAATGGCGGTAATTTCACGTTCTTTGACGAGCCATAGAAAATCAAAGACTTAACCAAATCGAAAAATTTTTGCGGCTAATTACTCCACAAAATAAGCTTCATTGTTTTAGCAAAAAAAAGTTTTTGGGGTTAGGTGCACTTTAATCCTCATGGTATCAACGAACGCTTTTCATTCAACACTTTTTCATTTATTTTTCATGTTACCTTGCACCAACCAATAGTGTAGCTCCATCTTTCTGTATATAAACCACACACAACCTACAATTCCTTGATTCACTCCGACGAAGGGGTAACTCTCAAAATGTTAGCTTCCGAATCTCTTTACAGTGGCCAATTCACATCAACCCAGTTGATAAAACCAAGTTATCTTGTAATATTCCCCACCAATGCAGCACCACAGGTTCTTTACTGGAAACATACCTCCTTTCCATATAAATTGCAGTTTTGTATCTTCATTGTAATCTTATATTTTGTGTTATTTAGTTATTTATTTATTTAGTTAGTTATTTATTTATTTACTTATATATTTATTTATTTATTTATTTATATGCTTGTTTAAAAATTGTTAGTACAGTGTAACTTTAATTTTTGATTTATTGTTGATTTTGATTAAAATAAAATTAAAATCAACAGGTTTGACATGTTTTGGCCTGTACTCATAGATGTAGTACCTATTTTCAGGTAGAAAAAGTAATGATCTGTTTGTGCATTCAAAGGTACAATGGTTAGTTGACAACTATGAGACAGCGGAAGGAGTGAGTCTACCACGTAGCACTCTGTACAATCATTACCTTCAACACTGCCAGGGAAACAAACTAGATGCAGTGAATGCAGCAAGCTTTGGAAAGCTTATCAGATCAGTGTTCATGGGATTAAGGACCAGACGATTAGGCACAAGGTAAGGATAAGTTACATGTACCTCACTAAAAACGTTTTTTTTTTAACCTCTTACTGTTGAATCCCACTATTTCAGACTTTCAGGGGAATGTTAGAATTAGTTCATATTGTGTGATAGTCCGGGTGAGGGTAGTTCTGAAAAAAACTGTTGTTGGTGACTGACGTTTTGACAACCTGAACAGAAGTCATCTTCAGAGTCAATACTTCAAAATAGCAAAAGTGCGAAATGACTGATAGTGAGTAACTGAAGGGGGAATCCGAAATAATCAAGTTCAAATTAGCAGAGTCCTACTGTAAATTGCTCCTTTGCATTACATCATAGTTAATAGAGGGAAATGGTTATGAAACTCGTCAAAGTTCTTTGTTGTATGTTATTGTTCTTTTTTTTGCCCTTGACCCTGCACAAAACACAATAGTTGTTTACTCCATACCGAGAAACTAACCAATAGAAACGTGTTGGTTACGTAACTAATGCATAGTGTATGAGTGTAAAACAAAAGATTGTGCACGGTCGTGGACCTTCCAACATAAATCTTGGAATCTTTGTTTCCTCCTTTGATGTTTGCCGGGCTTCCTAACCAGTCCCCTCTATTAACTATGATTACATGCCATCTGCATTGACAGTATAGGTTTTTGATTCTGCAGGTGTCCCTTTACATATTGAAATTAAGTTTGTCCTTCAGGGCTAGGAAAATTAATGTAATTAGAGTAACTCATTTACTATTATTATTTGTAGAATAAATTTTCATGGCCGTAAAGGAAGAGTTGCAAGAATAGTCCTCTGAAGCCTCTAAATTAAAGTTTTTGTACTTTTTTTCTAAAAATGTATGATTGGTAATGTGATGAAAATTTTCTCAAGATATCTTTAATGGAAAGTAATGATTTTGATGCAAAAAATCAGGTTTGTTCTCTTTTATTCATTTACAGCTGTCATGTGCTATTATTTTCAGATTATATTTTTGCATCAATGTCATTATAGCAGAAACTATTGAACTTATATTTGCTCTTAATAAAAAAAACATAAAATTTGTCTTTCCACCTGCTGGAAATACTTCTGAATTTGCAGGCTAATAACTTATAATCTGTTCATGAGATCTTTCTTGATCAAGCGTTAGCAAGCATTTTTTGCCTTGTTCTCACAATTCTGAGTTCTTACAATTTCCTTGTCTGGCGACATCTGAAAATGTTTTCATTTCTAACTGGCCTTACTTCCTTTACGGTCTAATCATATCATCTTCTGGATAGGCCGATTAGTGTTAAAATGACAATATTAATGAGATGGTGGAAAGTGCAGACGTGAGATAATTTTTCGAACAAAGCAATTGTTTTACATATAAAATAAGTATTTCAACAGAATCACGATGCTCGTGACATATAAATTTAAAAAGATAAGCATGTTGATACTAGAGACTAAAGTAAGTTGCATGTAACAAAACTTTTATCCTGATCATTTTATGTGTTAAAAGAAATATATAAACACTAATACATGACGCTTTGGCATCATCTTGTCGCCATTGTCAAAATAATGCAGATTTGAAAGTCTTGAGTTCAAGTTATATGGTTTGCACTATAGTTTCTGTTATGTTTTAAATTTTAAATTATGTTTTAAAGTAACAAATAAAACAACAAAATAATTTAGAAAGAAATAACTACCAATGCAGTCAAGATAAGTAAAGATCAACAACTTTCTATCTTCATTGTACAATACATTTGATTCTGAATTTGAATTTGAATCTATCTCAATTTCTGTTTCAACCATTGCTTTGAACTGGTTTAGCTCACAGTCTTGCTTCACTTTCTATGTTGCAGGGGTAACTCCAAGTATCATTATTATGGAATACGCATTAAGCCAAGTTCACCACTCAATGCTTTGTCAGATGAAGCTCAGGTGGCGATGAGGCAGTCACCATCCACACAGAAAAGGTAATGAAAAAATAGTTGGTAGTGAAATTTATTTGATATATTTGATATATTGATAATATTGACTATTTGGTAGCCTCTTGTCCATTTACCACAAAAATCAACTTTTTTATCCTTTTGTTTCTCTTGGAGAAACACAGTTTCTCATGTCAGATCATAATCCACATTAATTCCTTGACGTTTCTTTACTTTGTCACAGACTGAAGCCTGCCACCAGGTTGGATTCTTCTGAGACAGGCGAGGCAGTGTCACACTCCCCAGCAGTGTCGGCTGATCAGCAAGCACAACAGAGCCAGATGCAGCAGCACCAGCAATACCTCGGTGACGTCACACAGGGTTTGCCAGAGTTTGAGGAGCTGGACCTCAAAGATTGCCCTCTTCCAGGTAATCAGCGCTACAGTTTTGGAGCTAGGGGAATTTGGGTATAAGCCCATCTTCAAATAAGATTAACATGCTATCTTAAGGCCATGATTTGTTTTGCATCAGTGCAACATGATGTAAAATTTTGGCCAGAGGTCTGGTACCTAGAGAACTGAAATTTTGGCTGTGGAATGCTAAGTTTTTTATTTCTTGGAATTCAATTGTTGTGTGACCTAATTCAAGTTCGTATCCCCAGAGGCTGTGTACCTTTTGGTCAGCATGAAGAATCCCAACCTCTTACCGCACCCGATTTTCTGAGCATGTGCAGCAATACCGGAAGTCTTTGATTCACAGACTTTCTGTCAAATCTGGCAAATCTGATGGCTAAGAATGCTAAACAAAATAATAGTCATGTACATGCTCAGAAAATTGGGTCTGGCTAGAGGTTGTGATACTTGGTGGTGATAAAAAGGAGCGCAGCCTGTGGAGATGAGAATCCCCATTTCAGAGTTCTAGTGCCCCATTTTTTTAGCCATGGGTTGTGGAGACCTGCATGCCTTGAGACCCAAATGATGCTAAGATGTCTTTGTGCTTATTGTTTCTTACAGAGGGAATTACAGACCAAGATCTTGACTCTTTTGTTGACATGTACAGAGAACATTGTGAGGTAGGAATCTTATTGTAAAGCTGTTGGTACATTAATGTTTTTTTAGAGACAATGAGACCATTCATTGTAACATGTGAGACTTGATACTTTGAATGTTTTCAGATTGGAGTCAGCAATTTATCAATGGTAGATTTTGAAACATAAATGATTTGAATTCTTTGTTTTACAGGCTTTCCTTGATGTTGTAGTCAACTTGCAGTTTACGTTGGTTGAGTCTTTGTGGCAAACATTTTGGCGACACAACGCAGAAGATAAATCCGGCTCTGGAGCAGAGGATGATGAGAAAAAAGATGCAGGGTAAGAAAGCACACTACACTCTGACAAGAGGGTTACTCAGTTACAGGGCTGTAGCCGGTATGAGGCAAACTAAGATACTTGCTTCATTCTTTTTTGTTTTTGTTTTTTCATTTCTGTTGTTTCTTTCGGGAATTGGCAAAGTAAAACACTGCTTAATACCCAGGAAGAAAATTTAACCATGGACATTGCCTTGCATCTTGTTTCTGAAATTAAGGTTGGTGTCAGAGCTGACAGGCATTCCCTTAAACACAACCCTAGGACATTGACTAAGCTCAAGACTACTGGTACAGTGTCCATCACATGGGTGAAATGTATAATGGACTTGAGGGAGCAACCAAAATTGGACCCAACACATAAAATACTTTGCCACTATGTCTCCTCTGTCCACCCAAACCAGCAAGTAATTTTGCTTGTGCAATTTCTCATAGTGATGATGGAGAATATGAGAGCAGGCTATCCCAAAGCAAACTGCTACAGTTGTGCGAGTACGATCCAGTGATAACCTTTGTCAAGGCTTGCGATCACCTTCTTTATCAGACACTGGTTGAAATCCTCATTCCTGATGTTCTACGACCAATTCCAGGTATGATGATTCATCCCTAGCTGCTGTTGAAGCATATATCACATACGATCCCTTTTGCATTTTGATCGGTTCTTAATTGGGATCAATTGAAGGACATAATTATGCATAGATGGCATCAGTAACATTTCTATTTGTTTCTTTATTATATTAAACAAATAGATTTTGTGTTTGCCTTGGTTGTGTTAAGCAGTTGCTCACATAAGACGTCAAAATGTGGTAACAATATCAGTGGCACTCAGCTATTGCCACATGTACCACTTTATAGTTCTTATCACACTTTGACGTCACCTGCAATCAATAACTGACGACATGTATTTGTTAAGCTTTATCTAATTGTTCTGCTAAAACATTATTCCACCCTTTGTCAATGAAGTATACTGTGCACCAAAGCAAAGTCGGTGAAAATACAATATCTGATAGTTTAGTATGTTTTCTTCCTACAGCTTCTCTGACACAAGCTGTACGTAATTTTGCTAAAGGCCTTGAGGGCTGGCTGGTGAACAGCCTGGATCAGATCCCGAAAAAGATGGCTGATGTGAAAGTGAGAATCATTGCAAATCCATGTTTTGCACTGCAAGGTTTAATCTGTTACCAGATTATTGGTTGATCTATACTGTCTTTATCCAACAGGTATCCACTTGTAGTGCATTTGCGCAGACTCTCCGTCGCTACACATCACTGAACCATTTGGCTCAAGCTGCACGTGCTGTGCTTCAGAACTCTTCTCAGATCAGTCAGATGTTGGCTGACTTGAACAGAGTGGACTTTGCCAATGTGCAAGTAAGATTTTAATTTTGTCAGTAATAAAAAGTTGAAATAGCTTTCACCTAGAAATGCTGGGTACCTTGCACCTAAGCTTATATGAAAACAGGATGTTTTTCCAGTCACCCAAAGGCAAAATTAAGTTACCTGTGGCACCTTGGTGCTTAGTTTTGCATTGCGCATCCCTATTGCACACGATGTTTGCGTCATTAGCGCACGCACATGGGCGCTCGCGTGTACAAAACGTAAGAGATTTCCCTCAAACTAAGCTCAATAGCGAGATTAATGCTCCTTTTCTCTTAAACGAGCATGGTCACCCCCACTTTTAATTTTATAAATTCAATGAGAACGATGCCCTCAATAACTGAGAAAAAAATTGGCAGAAATCTATGGCTACTTTTTTGGCAAATGAAATAAATGCTGCAGATAGAGACACAACGGGCGCAGCAGGGCAAGTCCAAATTATGTTTCTTTTAAAAGACAAAAATATTAATTAATAATGCTGGGTATTTGAAGCCATTTTTCCTGGGACATAGATGAATAAACAATTAAAGAAAGTCAAACTCTGTGTGTTATAACGCACTGCATTGACCTATTATTATTGAAAAACAATCAAGCTTATTTGTTGCACACTGAGATTACCAAATCACCTAAATAACTATATTTGTCAGTATTGTGGCATGAAAACAAGCATGGTGACCCCTTCTTTTTATTACGTTTTTTAACATCTCCTTGTACTGTAACAACAGCATACCAAGTTTCACCAGAAATCTATGGCAGGTTCTTTTACTAGAGAATCACCTTAAAGAGCACAGCCCTGTTTAATGACACCCTAAACAGAATCAGTTTGTTCTCTATCTACCCTGATGCATTTACAATTAATCTACAATGCAGCCCATTTCAGAGGCTAATAATGTACTTTGTATCTCCTGTAGGAGCAAGCTTCATGGGTGTGTCAGTGTGATGACAATATGGTGTATCGACTGGAGCAAGATTTCAAACTCACCCTCCAGCAACAGGTTTGATGCAGCGAATTGTCATTTTGAACAGCTGTTTAAGGGTAGATAATGCTACTAACAGGCACCAGTTTTTGGAAAAGTGGATAAGTCGCTTTCCACCAGGGCTCGACTTTCCAGAAAAAACCTTGGGCCCACATGGCTCCTAGGTTTTCAGATTTAGTCTCCAGCAAAAGTATTTCAGTAATTAGTGTAGAGCAATTGTAGTCACCAATGAAAAGAGTTTGGTCACATTGCTGACTCCAGCAGCTGCAACAGTAAGCTCTGTCCATGGGTTAATTAAGTCTTGTAGGTGTTGAATAAGTAAGATCATGGACTTGATTTACTATGAGTCATAAATGTTATTAAAAGCATGTTTCCTTTTAAAGAATTCTCTCGAACAATGGGCAAGCTGGTTGGAAGGTGTGGTTGATCAAGTTCTTAAGCAGCATGAGGGGACAGAGGAGTTTCCTAAGGCAGCAAGACAGTTCCTTTTAAAGTGGTCATTTTATAGGTAAGACTGTCCCAGAAGGAGTAGTTTTGAAATTTATTGCTTACAAAGCTTTAATACAGGGAAAGCATTTCTATTATTGAGTGTGAAAAATAAAACAAATAATAATGTCATGGTACAAAGCTTCAAGAAATTGCAGTTACATGTATAGCGAGAGTCTTAACTCGTTGAACTTCCATTTAACTCTCTTCTGCAAACCATGCATATGTGCATGTATTCTTTTCTTTAAAAAGGTTGAAGTAAAGGCAGCACCAGTCTTTTTTCTTTTGTTAACAATTAGCATTTTTCATCTAGTTGTTCCTGTGGAGAGAGGCACTTTGAGGGTGATATGCTTCAAGAAAATAAATTCTTACAGTAAGGACACTCGAACCGTGAACACTTGACATTTTTCTGTACATTTTTTTTTGACAATTAAGAAATAATGGCTTTCCTTATGATGAATAGTGTTAAATGTTTCGCATTTTGTAAGTGTAAAAACATTTAATACTCTTATCAAAAGGTCGAGCCCGCATTCTATAGTCAATAAAAAAATGTACAAACAAATATCAAGTGTTCACGGTTCGAGTGTCCTCACTGTAATCTAGACTAATGCTCCAGTTATTAAGCTACCAAATGTAAATGTTTGGTCATACATGTTGGTAATTAATCTGGTCTATTTTATCTTTGTCAATTTTAGTTCCATGATAATCCGTGACCTGACCTTGCGAAGTGCAGCCAGCTTTGGTTCGTTCCATTTGATCAGGCTTCTTTATGACGAGTACATGTTTTATCTGGTGGAACACAAAGTTGCCAAAGCTATTGGTGCATCACCCATGGCTGTTATGGGAGAGGTGAGAGATAACAAGAACATTAAGAAAATCCATTGTTCTAGAATTGACACTCTTTTATTTAGCATGAAGTTTAGGAGTATGTGTATATGTCCGCACTGTTCTGAGCTCTTAAATTCTTGTTTGATATTGTATTCTAATTGACCCATTGATTCTTGTTTTCAAACAAAATGTAAATGAATACATAATTATATAGAATGAGCAGAACTGAAAGCGGGTCACTCATGTTTTATGTAGCATATCATTGTTTAAGATATGTCAGCTCTGACATTGTTTTTCTTTTGTCCTTTGGCAGTTTGTTGGCCTCGGGTCGGCATTGTCCATGGGCCTGGATACAGTTGAAAACAGTCTTCTTACAGAACAGCCTGACTGTACACTAAGCTGTAAGTACAGTGAATCTCCTCTTTGCTCATTTAATAGTTTATGTCTGGGGGACTTCCTTATGAAAAAGTCAGAAATGCTCATCAGGAATTTTGAACTAACCCCCTAAAGGAGACTCA
The DNA here is from genome assembly GCA_019787425.1 of Platygyra sinensis. NCBI lineage: Eukaryota > Metazoa > Cnidaria > Anthozoa > Scleractinia > Merulinidae > Platygyra > Platygyra sinensis. The sequence continues at coordinate 16,109 of JAHPZR010056238.1, read as the reverse complement.
TCTGGGTGTGGCTCAAACTCTTTTTGACCCCAAAAAGGTACCACTTCAGAATAGGCCAGCTGATGTTTAGGAAGGGAGCCAGAGCTAGTAGAGCAGACTCGACAGTCTGGGGGAAATCAATCCTAAAAACAGAAAATTAGAGTGTTCTTTATTATTATTATTATTTCTTTGAGTAAACCGTAAAGTTATTTCTCAGAATTTCATTGCGCATCCCTACTGCCAAGGCTTTTGCCTAAGGAAATTTTTAAGGAGTCCTTCGGACTCTTAACTTCAAAAGTTAGGAGCCCAAGCCACTTTTTTAGGAGCCCAGGATAAGATTTGCCATGGTCAATCCAGGGGTGGGGGGTTGGGAAGATTAGGGAAAACAGAGGATGGGTGAATAATTTGTGGAAATTTAGGGGGGGTGCAGAGATTTTCAATGAGACACTAAGATATAGTCTAATATCGGTGTTCAACACAGTGATCTGGTCATGACTGAGAAAGAAAACTAAAAGCCTTGAAAAACCCTTGGTTTAGTTGCAAGCAAAAGTATTTCAGTGAAAAGCATGGAAAGTTAGTTGCCAGTGGAAAAAATCTGATTGCATTGGCAAACCCAGTGGTCACAACGTTAAGCTCTGTCAAACAAATCCATGCAAGAGCTGCAGCTTTTTTTACTAAAATTTATATCGCTGCTTTGGTTTTTGAGTTTTGCTATTCTATTTTAAACAAAATACATTGAATAAATCATGAAATGCAAGCTGCAAATATAAACAAGAAGACCAGAATCTTTGATATATATACCTGAGTGAGATGACAAGCATCCTTGACTTTTTCATATGGGTGTCTTCACCCCTCCCCTCCCTCCCTCCCCCCACCCCCCCACCTCCCCTGGAAGTTACCGGTATGTTGATGGTAATGAATAGTTGATGTTATAATGTATGATAATGTATTTTTCTTTTGTAGATGGTTCCCAGGCCGCCAGTTCTAGCAGCTCTTCTAGCAGTTCTCGCCCATCTGGGACTGGGTCCCTAGAGCCAGAAGCTAAGCGTCCACGTCCAAGCTAAACTGTCATATATTGTATCCCTGTAAAATATGAAAAGAAATATTTTATTCATAAAAGCTTTTGATGGCATATTAATTAGTAGAAAATAGGTTATTAACAGTAATAAGAAACAAATGTTTCATTACTCAAGCCTTTCAGAGCTACATTAAACATAAATTATGGAAATCGTTAACCCTAGTTGTAATTATTTTATAGTGCTGCAAAATATATGTTGCTTAGTGGTAGAGTTGATTGAAAGTAGGTTTTGCACATTATTAGTGGAAGACAGTAAATAGTGCTTCTTATGATCAAATCCACATCCTTAAAATAATTTCAGCACCTAAATACAATAGTCCAACTTGCATTCTAATGATAAGAATGCCAAAATCCAAAAGCAATGCACACTGAAAGAGATTTCTTTTCCCAAATCCCAATACTGTTAAATTTAGCAAAGTCAGTTTTCAATGAAGATAATGCAGTTTCACTGGGATTTTTGGAGGAATCGAAATCTTAACATGCGATAAGCATAATAAGACGTTTTGACAGTTTTTAAGTTCTTTAAAGGGGCGTTGTCATGAGGATTTTGCTGTTTTAGGTCAATTCTGTGTTAAACAAAAAGCTTCTGTAAAGCTACGATGAAGATATCAAATGGATTTTATCAGAGAGGGCTACCCATAATAAATTTCTTGAGGATTTTTCCAACACGTGGCATCAAAACTTGAAAAAATTGGCCAATTTTTTCAAATTTCAATCCATTTCCATCTGTGCCATCCATAGCGACAGGCGACAGAAAACAGTTTCAGTACCTTCAAATAGTCTTCAGTAACAAAACTAGATCATTAGTTTTGGAATAAGATTTATGCGAAGGCACCTTCTAGCCTTTTATAAAGTTGCCAAATAGTGTGACAATGCCCCTTTAAACTAAGCAACAATCAATGTTTGAGAAACAGTAGTTAAAAATAATGATTTGGATTTGAAGTGGTTCCTTCAAAATCCAATTTTAAGACAGTTTTTAACAATATTAAATACTATTTTTACCAGAACAGTAGTTGCATGTAATAAGAAAAAAATGCATTATTGTATGAAACAACATATTTTAATGACAATCTAGAAAAAAAGCTTTCTCTGTCAAAAATAGAATTCAGTTGAAAGTTTACAGTAAAAAGTATTTCAATAAATTGATGAAAAATCAACAGCTTAAACCTTTGGGTACCTTTCTGAGATACCCTATTTATCACATTTTTTTCAAATTCAGCTCGGTTTGAATATTGTGCCATGTTTTGCTGCACATAGCTCTGAGATATCAAGATTACTTGTGACACATAACACTGTATGCCTCTAATTCTCAAATGAAGAGAGTTTATGCAAGCTTAAAATTTGTGTATGTGGATAGGTTTTTGCGGCACAGTAGACATCTTGTGATCATATCTGACTTCAGTACATGAAACTTGTTTAGCTACTTGTAGTTTTATTTTCCTTTCATTTCTTCACCTAAAATCACTTAACAACAACCTTATTCTGAAACTATTTATTCTGTACATATATTATCTGATTTTTATTGAATAATTCAGTTTATTGTATTTTAGCAGTCAGCTTTTTTGTTAAAATTAGTTAAAAAGTATAACACTACTGTTAATTAGTCTTCTAATTCTCTTTAACCTCTGTTTTTTTAACAATTTCTGGGGCCTGTAATCAACCCTTTTATCATCTAGGGAAAGTTTCTTGATGCGAATGACAGAAAATGTACAGAACAATGTTAAGAGGCTTCAGATACTGGTCAACTTTGAGGTAGTTCTTATAAAAGAATTTGGCATTTATCTAGTTCTTGCTGTACCGGTACCTTCAAACCACTATTGTACTAAGTTATTTTCACTGTATTATTAAAATCATTGAAAAAATGTTACATTCCCGATCGTAATGTAATGTTTTTTTTGTAGCATTAAAGAAAATTTTAGAACTGATGTTGCTGTCCTAATATAACAGTGTAGATGGAGTAGGACTGGAACTTGGTTCTATGCCAGCAAGGAAATTTTCCATTTTGTGGGTCACCACCTTTCTAGACGCGAACCCACCCATACTAGTGACACCCCAGGGGGGGGGGGGGGGGGGTACTCCCAGAAAAGTTTGCTGGGGATGTGCGGCCCGCTTCCCAAATCCCTTACCCTATTTATGACCAAAATCTGCGTTATTCCCTACCCTATTTATGACCTGAACCTTACATCAAAATCCTGTTTCAGACGTGCGTTATAATTGGATCCCTAGCTCAGACCAACGTTAAATTACCGTAAACATAATTTGTGAAGGGCTTTTGTTAATTTTCTTTTGGTTTCTTAAAAGCATACTCATATTGAGGCTAGAGTACAAAAACCATACCCTATTTATGACCAAATTAAATGGCCAAAATCAGCAGAAATTGATACCCTATTTATGACTAAAACGGCTGAAAAACCATACCCCTTGGGGCCGCACATACCTATAAAGCCCATATAAGGGAGTACCCCCCCCCCCCTCCGGGAGTGACACAGCTTTAAAGTGTCTATACCGCCAACAGGGTTTTTATAGTTATGGTAGCTCTATACTGTGTAAAAAGGTATTCTAAGAAAAAAAATTGGATTCTGAGATTTTAACTCCCTAAGATATCGCCTTAAAGTTCCCGCATCAGCCACGCCCAATGAAGTTGACCGTGAGTCAGTGCAGAAAAGAGTCTGGGTTTCTGAATGGGTCGCGACTTCAAGTCAGGAATCACGAGATCCTTCTAGTTTAGGTAATTGTTGTTTCAGTAGTGGTGAGGAGTTTTCCCCGCCAAAAAACAAACAAATTGAAGTTTGCGAAGCAATGCGGTCGTCAAGCAAGCAAAATAAAAGCATAAAGCTTCGAGATATTCCTGAAGTGACGTCATTTGTCACCAATCTAACATGACGCGGTCATCTTCATTGGGCGTGGCCAAGGCGGGAAATTTAAAGCTTGATTTTATGGCAAAAAGCATCGGAATTCACTTTTTGGGTTTGAAGACATTATTAGATGTTATGGAGATGTTGAAAACCTAAAATAACTTTTTGGCAGTATGGACACTTTAAGGGATGAACAAACTCCGGAGTACAGTGGAACCGCGTTACAACCTATTAGCGGGATGGCCGTATTAAATGGCGTTTCGCACCGGGATAAGAGAGGCTGGCCGTAATAACGAAGTGACCAGTAGTCGGGGTTGTACTCGCAAGACCTCTACGGGTCCGCAACTGATCCCCAATATAAATTTAATTGAACCGCAAATGATCCCGACCAAAAAAAAAGGAATGGTATGGATTTATGTCAGGGGAAGGTGAAACCATAGTAAAAATTACAAACTAAAAAACGTGTTTACAGTAAGGACACTCGAACCGTGAACACTTGACATTTTTCTGTACATTTTTTTTTGACAATTAAGAAATAATGGTTCTTCTTATGATGTATAGTGTTACATGTTTCGCATTTTGTAAGTGTAAAAACATTAAATACTCTTATCAAAAGGTCGAGCCCGCATTCTATAGTCACTAAAAAAATGTACAAACAAATATCAAGTGTTCATGGTTCGAGTGTCCTCACTGTAACATTTTACAAGAAACGTTCCTCAGTTGCTTTTTTGTTAGTTTTCACCAGTGTTTTCACTGTCACGGAATAAAAAAATAAATCGAAAACCTTATTGTGGAAAAGCTAAGAAATTGTGATGTTATAGAGGATAAATAACTAAGACACCTCTCCAAGTTTTAGACCTGTGCGTTTCCCCAAACTTAAGATATTCGTCGAAATGTTTCGCAGAAATTTACAGAGCTCCGCATGAATGCCATGTTGGTGTACTTCCGTGGTACACCAATATGGGGGCCGGAAAATAGTGTAAAAATCTGGAATGTGGCTATCTAGGCGACTGATTATCAGTACTGAAAAAACCAAGCATTTACATAAGCACTTTTCCTAATGCTCTAACTTCTAAAAAGGCTCAAAATCATGAGATAAGTATATACTTTTCGACAAACGCGATCGTAGCCTTGTGTCGCACACCTCTGAAGCCCTAAAATTCAAAATGCTCTGATTTCCACACGAAGCACGCTGTTGAGCTGTAAAATTGTAAACAGATATCATTATGCCGCCACTCAAGCCTGATAAGGTGGCTCTTTAGTTTTAGATTTTAGAAAGTGATGACGTCGCGGTGGTGATAGTATCAAACATAGGTGAATTTTAAGTGATGAAAGTGCAGGTCTGCTCAGATGTAGCGTCTTCTGTAATAGTTACTTCATGGTTAGATATTAGTTTAAAATTAACTTAAGACGGGTGACGCTGATGGCTGAAAAAATTTGATTCAACTATAACACCGAAATATCAATGTTTAACAAAGGAGAATGTAGCGTATGTTGTGTTGAATCTGGTCATAACGTTACTGAGAATTGCAAAGAAATACAAGCCAATTAATGTTTTGATGATTGGGTGGTGAAATTCATAACATCGTAGTTAGCAACAAAATTTAGTCATTATAATTATTTGAGATGGCTTTAATAAAAATAAAGGTATTCACAGACTCCAATTTCCTATCCACACTGTTCTACCATCTATGCCGCTCCATTCCACACTTTTTGATCGGGATAATACAATTTGGGGATCATTTCCGGTCCGGGATCATTTGCGGTCCAGTTTGGGGATCATTTTCCGATTTCCGGTCCGGGATCATTTGTGTTCCATGGGCCCATTTCCCGAAGGTCCCGAAAAGTTTTCGCAAAGCCGTGGCAAAATCTCAAACCTTCTGATTACAGGGCTGTTTTATTCACATATTCTTTATATAAACAGAGATTCCATTCTTTACAACAAGTTCAAGGCGAATACCCTCTCCGTCTTTAATTACCTGAATTACCGATTAACTAAAAAAGGGTTTTTCGGGCCCGAAAAGTGTCCAGGGCTTTCGAGAAACGGACCCCACAGACCTTTTGAGTAGGGTTTTTTTTGGGGGGGGAGGGGTCCGATAACTTTCGCGACAAAAAAGAAACAACCATTCCTGCATGGCAAGGACTGCTGAAAAAAGAAATTGTACATTGGGAGCCATTGGGGGAAAATCAAGCAGTTGCTTTCGATTCTGCAACCATTATTTTGATTTTTGACATTTAAGAAAAAACTTCTTGTATAAGCTGATTTTCAGGTACCCTGGGTGCCAGAGGGTTTTTTCCCTCTTTTTTCGTAGAATCTCAATCGCGGCTTTGCAGCTCACAATCGCAGCTTCGCTATAGCTACGAGAAACTAGAAAAAGAAAACAACGTTCTGGCACCCAGAGTAATGTTCAGGCCGGTTTGTCAACCAAAGCACCTATTTGATGTGAGGGGGATGTAACAATTTATTAATTTTTTATTTTATTGTAGCCTTTCAAAGGAAAAACAGAGTTAGCTTTCTATCAAACTCATATTGTAAACTCTGCCCTTTTGGCATCACGCCCTTGTCCGCACACCCATGCAGGCCACCGCCTCTTACCTTCCCTACCCCTCCTTAGTTGGTTTTCTTATTACCCATCATATCTTGCAGTCTTGCAACGTGAGGGAAGGGAGTTAGGTAGGTTTGAAATCGTGTTTTCAACTTTTGCTTTTACCCGCTATTTGTACGAGGAAATATTATGTTTGCAGAGTAGTTCACAAAGTTGTTTGTTTTTTCACCTCGTTAAAAAGGGTGACAACGCTCGAGTATCTCTAGAACGTCACGCGGACAAGGCCACCCAACATGAACACAGTTCAAGGTAAGGTGTTTTCAAAGCTCTTGACTTCATTCTTCGTCGAGCCCAGGTGGAGCTTGCTATGTCGTTGAATATTTAAGGTTTTTGTACTTCTGTCCCATGTATAATTTGTCATAAGGTTATATTATACCTTAAAGAAAACAAAATACCCCTCAGCGGGGGGGGGGGGGCTAAGTGGTACATGTATATTCCGTCTTAGGGTGATTCCAGTTATATCAAAAATACCATAAGACATCTGTTTCAGGACGTATCATGTCGATAATTTTGGTAGTCGATAAAAATCGATATGATGATGATGATGATGATCTGATGATTGACTTTGATCAACATGTTACATTCTGGTTAACCTGCGATCAGGCGTCCCTTACATTTTTTGTCAGGCGGAAAGGTACGCCTGATACAATTACTTGACTATTTGTCTTTTGCTAGTCCAGAATCTGGACTTTTCTCTGATTGGTCAAGAAACAAAAAGGTACTTAGAACTGAGCCATGATTGGTTACCTTTGTGGCGGTGTGATTACCGGTAAAAAAAATCCTGCGTGCTGATGAATTCCATCATGACGTCTGATGAGGCGAGCAAAGAGAGCGAGTTTTGTCAGCTTTAAATGCTTCTCTTCAGAATTTTGTTCACAAAACTCTCAATGATGAACAAATAGAATGCATTCATAGAATCGCATGCCATGGGAGAGATGTTTTGGTGGTGCTACCAACGGGATTAGGCAAGAGCGCTATATAGGTATTACCACCGTTTTCGTTGATACACGACTTTGGAAAACAAAACACCCGCGGAAACGTTTCCAAATTTTCCGTCAATCATACATGTTATCGACAGATAGGATCGAAATCCACCAATCACAGCCCGCTAGCATTACGTAAAGAAGGTCAGAAGGTCACACTAATGGCTGTGATTGGTGGATTTCGATCCGATCTGTCGACAACACGCAAGACTTCCGGTAATTCTGCTTGGTTACCGGAATGAATGATTAATTAGGGGGCGGCAGACAAATAGTCAAGTAATTGTATCAGGCGTACCTTCCGCCGCGACAAAAATATAAGGGACGCCTGATCGCAGGTTACATTCTGGTATTTTAAAAGCCATCCCAGGACTCGAAATTGGGTGGTTCCAGAGAATACCCATACCATACCAGAGGCGGAATTTCTTTTTTTTTAAATTTTGATTTAATATTATTACGATTTGCAAAACTACTTACAAAGATATACAATACACTACATTACTTACACCACTCGCACTACTTACAACACAGTACTATATATTACGTTTTCATTCACTTTTGCACACACAGAACAAGAAAAAGAAAAAAAGAAAAAAGAGGAAATGAAAGAACTACTTACTACACCTGTACTTTAGTTACATATAACAATAAAACAGGCAGCATCTTGGAATTCCAAGGGAGAGGGGGGTTTCTTGGACTCTGAATTTCCAGAGGGGGATGACAGAAAAAGCTTCTTTTGAACTGGCGATCTGATAACTTTGCCAGTTATTTTAATTTTAATAGAGAGTTAAAACATTTTCTTTCCTTACTACAGATTCAAAACTGTGAAGTAAGTAAATATAGAAGTTGTGCGGAGACATAAGTCAAGAAAGATTCAAAATGAGACATTGGATGCAATATTAGGTGAGTCACAATTTTTTTTTTTTTTTGTTGGAGAGGTTTTTTGTCACTTGATGGAGCATGTACTAGCAATAGTAGAACACAATGCAGGCAGCAATTAAACAAATTGAACAGTTATAGTTTCAATGGTCAGCTATTTCAAGAAAAGTTATTGTGTGATCTGAGGTACCCTACTGTTAGGTATTACCTGTTTAGAATATAGAAACAATCC
>JAHPZR010056238.1:0-2500 GCA_019787425.1 Platygyra sinensis | reverse complement strand
TAATTGTTTCCATTTTAGACTTAGCCTAAATATTGTGACCACCACTATTTTGATTTGCGATCACCTTTTTTACAACTTACATACTTGTTATAGAAAGGTATAGACAATGTAGAAGAAACAAACACTTACCATGCATTTTTACCTTTCAACACACCCATCGGAAAAAATTGGTATTTGCCCTGAGCGGGACTCAAACCCACGTCTCCCTGATTACTAGTCAAGGCTACCACGCTGGCAACGCAGCAGATTAACGAGGTGACTTAGCCTTGAAGGGATCCCTAGGGCCCAACTTTTCTTCACCTGGGAGTGTATCCTTGCCTCTATAACCCCCGGCAGGGCTTAGAACACATGAAAGTTAAAAATGTCGAGGCAATGAAAGGTATAGACAATGTAGAAGAAACAAACACTTACCGTGCATTTTTACCTTTCGACACACCCGTTGCGTTGCCAGCGTGGTAGCCTTGATGGTGTAGTGGCTTAGCATGCCCAACTAGTAATCAGGGAGACGTGGGTTCGAGTCCCGCTCAGGGCAAATACCAATTTTTTCCCATGGGTGTGTCGAAAGGTAAAAATGCACGGTAAGTGTTTGTTTCTTCTACATACTTGTTATTGAAGTGAAGTTTATATTTTCCTAGTTTTATCTTATTATTTTGTGGCATACTTATATCCTAGTTGCTAGCTACATTCTGAAAGCATGTTAACCATGTTAGTATAGGTAATTATATGGTTTTGAGTTCAATTTCTGAGTTTCACAAAAAGCTGAAATTGCACTCGCCAAAGCGACTCGTGCAATTTCAGCTTTTTGAAAACTCACTCCTGCAAATTAATGCCAAATTGAACGAGAAACACAGTATGATTACTTTTTAATAATACAAACATGACAAACTTCTTGCAGAGAAAGTGCTTGAAGATCTTTCTGAAAGCATTTTCGCATCAAGAAAACTTTTTCAAAGTTTCCATAAAATTTTTTTTGTCATTGTTTTACATCATATCATTGGCCTGCCAAATTTCTCATTGTTTAATTCCCTTGTCACACCAAAGCTTAAACATGTTTAAAAGCTGTTTAGTTAAACACGGTTTAAAATTGTTTTTTTTTTTTATAAAAGCTGCTTACTGATGTTTTTAAATTCAAATTCAGCACACATGTCTAAGTTAAACATGTTTAAGTTCATCGAAATCCTGCACAAAAGCCTGAGTTGCAGTTTTTCTTTAATAGTTTTCATTTTTCTAAACCTGGTTTAATTAAACATGTTTAGTTGGTGTGAATGGGGTATAAGTCTCCGCCAATCATAATTCAGAAATAAGTTATTACGATGTGTAATTTGCACTGGTGTTGCACTTGAACTGCACTCCTCTCAGCCAATCAGAATCGACTAATTTTTTCCAGTGTACATCTATTATTAAATAAATAATATTATTAAATAAATAATAGTATTGATTGATTGAGCAAGCAAGTTTTTCAGCATAAATCATAGAAAGTCAGCCAGCGAAACTTTTTTGTTCAGTATTCTGTCACTCATAGTTTCTTGATATATTTTTGTTGTTGTTGTTGGATTAACCTGAGACTAGAGCTTTATCATTTGGCATTCACTAAATGTTTCCTATCCAAGGCCGTCTAATACCTGACTGTGTAAATTACCTTGTAGTTTCATTTCACGAAAATGTAACTCTTGCACGCCATGCATGCCAGTATTCTTTTAAACTGCGAGGTATAACTGACAAACATTATTGAAAGTGATAGGCATTTTCAGTCATAGAATGAGTTTCAAAAAGGCCATTAAAAATTTTTTGAACATAATCAGGATCTTGTCAATGGCATGTGGTCTATATTCATTGTGTAATCTTTGTTTACAATACTTGACTCATCAGTATAAGCGATTCAGTTCCTGATCAAACCAAAAAGATATGCGTTCTGAATATTGAAAAGACATATCATGAAAACTGTCTCGAGGAATTTAAGCCCGATGTACATGTATTGAATACTTTGTATGTGACACACTTTTTAAAAACTCAGAATATTACAAATTATGTAAGAACTCATCGGCGCAGGTCTTGCCTCCCAGAAATTTTATAGTTTTGATAGCCATTTTCTCCCTTAATATTTCAGCCAAAGAGCCAAAAATCGTTTTTGTAAACATTCATAAATTTGAATTTGGTCATAACCGTCAGCAAATTGCGTAAATTTTTCTCCAATTCTACAAAAATGTGTCACTATCCAGGCATCTTTTATTTTTCCTATTTCTATTTTGAAACTTTGACGAGTTGTTTAAAATTGGCGACAATTTTAAATTAATCCTGGTAATGAAAATGGAAATATCTGATTTGTCAGGAACAGTTTCCTGTGAAATTTGTGCATGCAGTTTTTCCGGCTAGCTTTTTGGGAAGTATGAAGGTTAAAAATATGAAGTATGAAGGTTTGAGCAATGTATTTTAGCTGATGTTAATATTAATATTAATTTGGCACTTGCTGTTGGTCTGTGATTAGAGTTTTTGTCAATAT
>JAHPZR010056237.1:0-13855 GCA_019787425.1 Platygyra sinensis | reverse complement strand
CGTGATAAACATGGGCTGTTGCTAGTTGCTTTTTGCTTTTCTTTTTTTGTAGATTCAATTTCTTACTACTGAAGTTGGTGTCAGTCCTGATTTGCATATAATGAAACTATGTAACCGGCGAAAGGAGATTCTTCTTGGGAGAAAAAAGAGCACTCCAATGCGTGTTCAAGTTCGATTATTCTATCCTGTTGTTTTCTTCGCGCCCCGGCGGGAGAAAAGGAACGCCTCTTATCCCGCTGTCGAGGAAAACAAAAACAAACGAACAAACAAAGAAACTCCTGATTGTGGGCTTGTTAGGGCGGTACGCGTACGCGGTTGTGATGTTGAACTGTAACAGACTGAGGCGCACACACATACCAAGTTCAAAAACTTCCTGTGACTGAGATACTCGAGAGCATATTTTATGTTCTTTCAGGAATATTTCGATAAACTGTGCGCTCGTGGACGCCATCTGATCTCTGAAGCTAAAATTAACCAGCTTAGGCTGTACTGATGTTAGATACCAGATTCGCGCTGTCTTGTTATTATAATGCGTACCACAATAATTATTTCGATCCCTATATTCCTTTCGTTCCCGATGGATTTTTAGGGTTGGGAGACGCCGCTATGGTCCCTGATGGCAGGTTGATGGCTGTGGCGTCAAGATTAATCGACGCCATATTTTACGATAACTGCAGAAATTCACGCGCCGCTCATTGGTTAATTTTATTGTCAATATGCGGACAGGACACATGAATTTTGAAATTCATTGCGACACGTGCAGCGAGCAGACTGCAGAGCGCGCAAGTCGACAATTATTTATCGTAAAAAAACAAAATTGATGTCAGTTTTTAATGCGTCTGTCCTCTGTTTATTGACAATGAATTTCGTCATAACATTGTCAAAAGTAGTCTGCGCGAATCCACTCGGCTATCGCCTCGTGGGATCCACAGCTACTTTTGACAATGTTATGACGAAATTCATGATCAATAACAGGAACAGACGCATTAAAAAACTGACACGTCAATTTGTTAATTGGAGAAAGCGCTTGGATTGGTTCCCCCCGAGCCTCTTGGGGGCTGAGAAACCAGAACGAGAGAACCAGAAGCGTCCTCCAAAAGAGGTGTCTTACCCGAAAACCACGTTCCAGGAACAGATCAAAACGCGCACTGCTAAGAACACGCACTAATCCTAAATTTCTAAGTTAGTCCTGTAGAAAACACAGCCAAAGAGCAGGAAATAGAAAAACCATTATTGTTACGTAAAAAAAAAAAAAAAAAAAATGGTTAATAAAATTTACATGCTCCAAAACAGTAAGTCTCCTAAAAATTCTGAATCTTAGCTGCCAGCAAACACAAATCCCGCCATCCTTGACCTGCGCGTGCTGGGAACTAGCAGTCGGACGCGTTTGCGATACGCGTGGGAATCTATTGTAACATAGCCCAGATCCATGACTTGCTGTAGCCAGCGCGGCACCTAACGAACCGCAAAAAACAATGTCTTCTTCAGCTTTTGGAATTGAGAGCGTAGCGGCGTCAGACGACCTTTCCAATGGCCACTGTCCGGCCATTTAAGATCATGGGCGTTCACTATTCTTGCCTTCTTCCGAAATTTGTAAGGAATCTACTTTAGGATTTCTTGTGAGTCAAATTTCATGGTGACAGGATTTTTTTCCTTTATATTGTCAGTAACATACATAAATATATATGAGGACTTTTGAAATTTTTTATTGATGGCGCTTTTTGGATTGATTTTCGGTACCTTTTAATAGGCCTGTTACTTGCAAATGTAATTCTCTCGGCTTCCCCTTCATCAAACAATTCACTATGTCATCCGGATCGGAAATTTACCAATGTGCAGCTCATCAAGCTACAAGTGTAATAGCCTACTTCTACGTTAGCTTAGTTTTCTTATTAAACTTTTCCACTTATCCTACTGCACGTCTTTCCTGGAATTCAACAGGACGTTGGAGACTAGATGTGATATGCCCGGTACAACAAACGTAGTTATACTTAGTTTTCTAAACTGATCTGACCGTCGGAATGGCTTCTTCCATGGAGTATTCATCACATGCTCTTGAGTATTAGTTTTTATGTGCAAAGGTATTAGTGTTCCTTCTTGGACTGATTTAAGCCGTCTTTTTTCCCCCTGAATTCCCCCTTATTTTCCTGTTATATACATGGCAGTATTTGTTCATTTTTTCAAAGATATAATTTCCTTTTGATTTAAGCTGATGTACAGTGTAATCGTGTAGGATATGCTTAAGTAACTAAGGGCTCCGTATGTATCAGAGTCTTTTGCACGTGGTACAGAGAGCATACTGCAAAGGTCTGCGTGAAAGTGTTTCAAAATTTTCCTTTGTCTTGCTGGTATGTGCATTCATGAAAAATGTCGCCTACAACGTCTATGACCAATAAGCAATAGATTTTTATGGTCCTGATGAAAGTTTAACAGAATTTCTGACCTGTCTACCTTCTACTTTATATGCAATAACCACTTATAGTCCTTACATCAACGTATCAAGTGTATTTGTTTAAAAACGTTACACAAATTGACCTATATCCGGAGTTTACAGGTAAGTTTTAGGGTCTATGCTTGACGTTTCAAGGTTCAGTACAAAGAGATTAAGTATGTCATTGAACCCCCTGCCAGGCCGCCCAGTGAAAAGTCTTTTTTTAGCACGAGGAGGGCCCAGGCGATACTTTCTTTTAATGGTTTCATAGTACGCCAGAGGTCTTGTGATAAAAGTATGCGGGGAGACGGTTTTTTGTCCGTGGTGAACCTGAATAAACGAACATCATACCACCCGTTGAGCGCAGCTTATCCTTGGACTCAAGTGATGAGCCAATGCGGAGAGTAAGCATGGGATTTCGAAGTAAACCCTGTCGCCAGAGGGTGGCACGGCCTTGCATTATATACAACCCCATGAAAAGCAGGACATAACCGGCCATCAAGTTCTTTTGCATCCTGTCTTAGAAGAACACGGATTCCTGGCAATGGACTACCAAAATAATCCACGTCAATTACTTTTCGAAATATGAATATGCTATGTCGGCAAATTCTTTGAAATACCCTCGTACCTACCTATGAGTTCCATTTTATTTGTGGAACTTATCGTTGGTACAGCGGTAACATAGTGGTAAAAAATTCAACCTTGGAATAACCCCATATCTCCTTCAAGGGAGACCAAAATTCTCAAGACGACAATTTTTTTTTCCCTCCTGCACAAAATAGGTGAGAAGTCAGGTGCACGTGATTGCTAGAAAGAATTCCAATTACACGTGTTTTCACACCACGTTACCACCACCACTTTACCTCACACAAGTGTACAGTGATGCTTTGTCTGCTAGATTTATCAACGACTTACTGCGTTAAGAACAAGTATTTCTCGCCAACTGGAGTTTATAGGAACAACAAAAGCGCGGCGTGGGAAGTTTGGGAGACCGAGAATCTGTATTATGGCGAGCACGGAAGCTGGCTGCAGGGAGAGCCTTCGTGTTCTCCATCACAGCTCTTTTCCGAAGGTTCGCCACCCAAACCTTTCACACGGTAGGCTGTGTTGGTTTCTTTATAACTAATCTACAACGATAGAAAAAACACCAAGACAGAAAATCTTGATTTTTCTACCAACTCACCCCTAGCCCCCACATGTAAGTGTCCATATGCAACGAGAAACTAGAAAACAGAAGGGGAAACGGATAACGAGCTTGTGTTACCTCCTCTGAAATACATTCAGAGAAAAATGCCAACAATAGATGCAATTCCCCCAAACTAAAAAATCCCCTCATTTGGTCAGTTGGGCGCCTCATTATGGCTGGACAAGCTTCCTCATCACACGGTCACTGATGTTTTCTACAATTGACGGTAATAGAAACACACCATCGAAATTTTTAAAGCCGCTGCGGTCGTGGCAATTACCACGTAGTCTTATAACATTTACGGCTCAGTCTTTCTAAATGTAGCAATTTTTGATGAATACGCAACGCCTCTACCTGTGGTGTCCATCCTCTTGTTCTACACAGGCGCAGTAAGCTTGGCCATGGCGCGTAATCCGACCAGCGAGTCAAGTGGGGGACCAGTGAGATGTTGCACCCAAACCTGTCGACGGAACCCAGCTATATGGATGGTTGAGGCGAGCTTAGGATCAACGACTGCGTAAATGTTGCGCCTGTCGTGGTAATCTCTGAATCACAGGACATTTTGGTGAAAGGACATGTTGGAGAATCTAGTCGCCTACTGATCTTGCCGAGGCTAATGTATAGCATTCCTTTGCTGTTGCAAATAGTTCAATGACGTTGTTTCCATTAACAGGTGGAAAGTGAATTCATTAGGAGTATTAACTTACTACAGCGTATTCAAGGTGTTCGCTTTGATGTGTGAACATCCATTTTGGTCTCTGAAGGGATCCCGTGTAATAAGTAATTGTAACTGGACTGAAAACAGCACAATTCAGGAGGAGCAATCAAAGACATAATGTCCAAATCAGATGAGCACGCAATGAGGAGGCTGATTCGATTCGTATTCTCCAATCAAAAAATAATTTTATTCTGATTGGGCAAGAGCAGTGCAAAATCTGTGTAACACCAGTGCAAAAACGTTGTAACGCCATGCAAATTAACACATCGTGATTCTGGTATTATGATTGGCTGAAAGACAATGGAAATGATGTCATGTAAGTATGATGAAAATTTTCACACCCAACATGATACACACAGATTCCTTGACAAGTAAGTCAGGCACACAGAGAACCATACACAATCGATAATATAGATACAGAGTAAGAAAATTTTCTAATTATAACTTGATCTAACAAGTTATGGTCAAAGTTTGTAACCTTTTGTCCATTGACTGACTGTTACATGTACAGTACATGTAGCTTTCAATGATTTAATTTGGGAGGTGAATGTAGATGATAATAACTTTGATAAAAAAGTATAATAATAGAACCAATAATTAGAAACAAGTTGTATACATTATTTATTGTAGTGGCGTACTGCCAATTTGTACCAAAGGAAAAAGACTGGGTGGTGACAGGATCTGTAAGTTTTATATGTGGTTTCTGCTTTAGTTGCATACTTAAAATCATGCAACTAAGATAATATTCAGTACATGTACTATACTTCCACTCAGTATTGTTTGAATTTGGTTGCTTGACAGTTATAAAGAGTAATCAACTTATTGTAACTTGCAATTCTTAGTTTGTATAACAATACAATTCTTGCATTTTGTGGCATGTACTTGTATGTATTTTTGAAGATTAATTTAATTGAAGGTGTAAGTCCTTGAGTCTTGTCCAAAAATGTCATGACCCCTGGGTGAAACATACATTTTAAGACTTGGGTAATGTAGTGTTCAGAGCATGATTGTATGAATTGCTTTTAGGATGACATGATGCTAAGAGTCTTCAACTACAACACTCTAGAGAAGGTAAAGACATTTCTTTTGCTCCTGGTGATAGAGTATTTTTCAAAAGGCAGTAGTTAATTAAAAAATCACCAAAAAGCCAGGGGCTGTGTACATGTACGTTATCCTTCAGGGTAAAAATTATAGTTACATACTGGGTTTGTACAGCTCCTGGAAAGCATGGGAAGTCTTGAAATTTTATTGTGGCATTTTCCAGGACTCGAAAGTCCTGGAAAGTTTGGGAAATCTGTTTAACTCAAATAAAAAATATTGAGTGTATGGCAAACAGTAAGGAGAATTAACATTTAGATCTCGGAAGTGAAATTTGAATTTTAGAGTCCTGGAAAAATCAATCTGAGTCTTGGCAAAGTCCTGGAAAAAAATCATTGTAGTTATGCATGTGCATATGTTTGTATTATTTTTTGGTGATGTGTGACAAATGACTGGCAAAATTTAAGGAATTATTTTTATTTGTCTCATTCAATTTGATTATGTGCGGTGAAGAGGATGTATTTTTCTCACAGTTTTTGCCTTGTAACCTTTCCTGATTATCTCTATGTCAGAGTTTTTATTGGAGAAACAGAGATCAGTGTTAAAGGAATTTCTTCAAGGGCATGGTACTTTTTTTAAAAAAAATTGTATATTCTATGTAGTCATTTTAGTTGTTTTTTTAACAGGCATATGGATTTGAAGCTCATTCAGATTACTTGCGTTCAATTGCTGTTCATCCAACTCAGCCCTATGTTCTTACCAGCAGTGGTGAGTAAAACAAAAGAAATGAATTGAACTGAGAATGATCAAATTAAATCTTTGTTGTGCACTCCTCTTTGCCCTGTTGCTATAGAAATACTCAAAATGTGTGTTCTACAATGTCACTGCACCTTTCAATTACATGCAAACTCTGCTCAATTAATGGTTTTGTGTTTCCCTGTTGTCAATCATATTAGCAGACCTCTCAGGAAACTTTAATAGATTCGAAAGGTGTGTGGATTGTGATTGGTTGATTTCAATCCATGTTTTTCAAGGTTGATTGCTTGTAGTTGTAATCATGATTGATCATAACAGAAAATACATGTACAGTCCTTACTTTGGTTATTAACTACAGATTGTCATTGAAAGGTGCAATAAACTATGGAGATTTTGTCAAGTTTACTGCAATTTCTGCAATGTGCCAAGAAAAATTAAGTCTACTTGTTGCTGCGAAGCCACCAGGCTTCGCAGCAGACTAATTTCGGTCGCGTTCGTGACCAGTCTGGATTGCCTGCGCCAGAAGCCAGGCTCATTTGAGATGTATTTTGGATGTATGTATATCACTGCATTTGCCTCGGTTTCAAGTAATCGAAATCGAGGCTCTTTCGATTCATAAGAATCCTGTTTCGTGTTGAGGGCACGTTTTCGCAGGCGAAGAGTTTGAAAGCAAGTGAAGGTAGTACAAATTCTCATGATTAAAGCCGATTTGTTTCTCAGAATATTTGAATCAATTGCTGGAACTTGGAAATGCTTTGAAACCCTTGTGGAAACGTGGAAACACTTTGGAAACCCCTTACTGTTTACAAATGGTTTGAATAATCTTAGCACACCTGCTTTGAAAGTGTCGAGGGAAAAAAATATTCTCCTAGTTGCGTTTTTCGTAGAATTTGAAATTATTATGCTGTCCACTTAAACTGTTTGCTCGTTACAAGACTTTTGGGGCTCAAAATGGCAAATTTGAGCGATTTTGTGGATTTTGCATTGGCTGTTACTACACGTTATGAGAAGGAGTCAAGGGTGGAAAGATCATTTTTGACCGCTCCAGCACCAAGCAGATAAATTTGAATCGCCTGGCTTCCAAATTGAACACCAGATAAACTGAAAGGTTGACGCTTCTTCTCGTAGCATTCAATCGAAGATCCATGTAAAATCCAAGTGCTAAACATCAAATAATTTTAGAGAAATGCTCGAAGCGACCAGCATCTGCGGCCGGGAATTCGTGTGCTAAGGACGTGTCACGCTGTTTGCTCACCCTGATTGGATGCATTCTTTAGCATCATCCAATCAGCGTGGAGTAACAGCGTGACTACGGATGAGTTTTGAGAATGTCACAACGGCATTAAAAACGCAAGTCGTTCGAACGGCGAGTTAACGTAAAATGATTTTCAAGGAGCATTTAAACATCTAACAAGCAGTTTGGCAGTTTAACGGAGGAGCGTCTAAGAGAACATCAATTGAAAACAGCATGGTACATGTACAAAATACATTGTTGTCACAATTAATCGTGACGTGATGTGGTCGTGGTCAACGATAATGTGAATACTTGATTGAAGGTTTTCGCATGAGTGAACAGTTTATTGTGTTGACCTCAGTACGTTTTTAGAGCAGAAAAGTTTTTTAGTCCATTGGCCTTTGGCAAAATACTCTATGATCTAGTAGCTCATGTTGACTATCCCTCTACAATGCTTCCTAAGTGACAAAAACATCTTCCACATAAATTCACTCGCAGCACTTCACTTTCCAATGGAAACTACTAGTAGTATCAATTAAAATAATTGCATTTCAGCTGAAATGTTATTTTTGTTATTGGTCTATCTGCAGATGATATGTTGATCAAACTATGGGACTGGGATAAAAAGTGGCAGTGCACTCAAGTGTTTGAGGGCCACACCCATTATGTGATGCAAATTGTCATCAACCCCAAGGATAACAACCAGTTTGCTAGTGCTTCTTTGGACAGAACAATCAAGGTAAAGTGTAGCCTGTGTATAATTAATATCGAGCAAGCTGGAGTATGTGTACTGTACATGCACAATTTGTAATATACATGTACGTATGGTTGTCAAAAGAAGACAGCTGCTAGTAAAAGTCACCATCAGAGACATGCTCCCCTGCTGAGCTACACTGTAGATGTTTACTTACAGTATTATAACAACACTGTGAACAGTTGTCTAAGATCCTTTTATGGTAACAAAAAAGAAAAGGCATGCACATACGTACTGTAACATGGATGGGTACAGTACATCCACTCACAAAAAATGCTACTCCTTGACGTATTGTGTTCTAGATAAACTTTGCATGTAATGGTCCTGCTCTACCTTAAGTGTATACATATACATGTAACACTGTACATTGTGTCTCCTGTGCTGTTCCACAATTTCAACCATACCGGGTATACATTTTCATTTTCTGCAGCTGAAAAGTCAGTTTTGAGCAAAGGTCTCACCTTTGTGCCAGTTAAAAAGAGTACTGATAAATACCGAGTGAAAGCTGATTGTGAAAAGTTTTACCGTCGCCTCCGTTTGCGTGCCCATTTTCACAATGAAGAAGCGAGTGAGCCCCAAGCCACACCGGACACTTGTGATCCATTTGCTAACCTGAACAACAAAGAGTCAACCCTGGACGCCACTGGAGGGCAAATTCACAGCGATAGATCACTACATAGACCGCTGCCGCCGCGCTGTTAATGCCCTTGAGTTTAAGACAAGGATGCATCAAAATAACTTATCACCCTCTGAAAAACAAGCGTTACTTCATCTCACCAAGCGGGATGACATCATCATAAAACCTGCAGATAAAGGGGGTGCTGTTGTTGTATGGTCGCGGCCCTTGTACGATGCTGAAGCACGCAGGCAGCTATCTGATGGCAGGTTTTACGAACGCCTTGACCACGACCCTGTTAAGGAATACCAGCAAGTGATCAAATCAGCTGTCAAACAGATGATACAAGCCAACGAACTTCCGGCATCAGCAAAGAATCTCATTTTACAGACCCCTAAGACATCACGTTTTTATCTCCTCCCAAAGATCCACAAGGAGAACAACCCTGGACAACCAATTGTTTCAGCCTGTAATTGCCCAACCGAGAACATTGCGTCTTACCTAGACATGGTTATGTCACCTCTAGTGTGTAACCTTAGAACATACGTCAAGGACACTAACCATGCACTTCAGATCTTCAGAACTTTTCAGTTTAACAACGATGACACCAACCAACGCTTTCTCTACACAATGGACATCAAGTCCCTTTACACCGTGATCCCGCACAACAGCGGTCTGGAAGCGTTGAAATACTTCTTGAACAAGCGCCCCGTTCTCGACCCACCCACGGCAACACTCACTCGTCCAGCGGAATTGGTGCTTACCCTGGACGCATTCTCGTTCAACAACGAATTCTACCATCAAGTGGGAGGGGTTGCCATGGGCAGCAAAATGGGCCCAAATTACGCGTGTCTTTTTGTAGGCTACGTAGAAGAACAAATCGGTCAACAGTACACTGGCACAGTACCTCAGCTACACAAGAGATACATCGACGATGTGGTAGGCATCGCGTGTTATAGCCGCGTTGAACTTGAGGATTACATTGCCTTTGTCTCCAATTTTCATCCCGCTCTGCAATTCACACATACAATCTCTGAAACTGAACTACCTTTCCTGGATATCAATCTGCGCATTTCAGGTGACCGCATCCGCACTTCCATCCACTACAAAGCCACCGATACACACAGCTATCTCCACTACGATTCATCACATCTCCACCACTGCAAAGAGAGCCTCCCATGCAGCCAGCTTCTACGCCTTCGACGCATCTGTTCTGACCAAGCCGACTTTCTAGACAAAGCTCAAGAGATGGCCTCATTCTTTGAGAGACGCGGCTACAGCGCTCAAACTCTGAAACATGACCTAGAGAAAATGAAACACCTATCTCAAAGCGACGCTCTTTCCAAAAGCAACTCAACAGAGGAAAAGATGAGCAGGATTCCTTTAGTACTAACATATCATCCTTTAAACACTCGAGTACAACGAATCCTGCTTGACAATTTCAAAGTTATTGCAGACGACCCAGCAACAAGCCTCATCTTTCCTCAAGCACCAATAGCTGCGTTTCGATGTGATGACAACTTGCGAACATCACTAGTTCACACGGCAGAAAAGCAGGCTGCAACACGCGCAGGTACCTATCCGTGTCAACACCCACGTTGAGTTGCTTTTGGAAAGAGCGTCGCTTTGAGATAGGTGTTTCATTTTCTCTAGGTCATGTTTCAGAGTTTGAGCGCTGTAGCCGCGTCTCTCAAAGAATGAGGCCATCTCTTGAGCTTTGTCTAGAAAGTCGGCTTGGTCAGAACAGATGCGTCGAAGGCGTAGAAGCTGGCTGCATGGGAGGCTCTCTTTGCAGTGGTGGAGATGTGATGAATCGTAGTGGAGATAGCTGTGTGTATCGGTGGCTTTGTAGTGGATGGAAGTGCGGATGCGGTCACCTGAAATGCGCAGATTGATATCCAGGAAAGGTAGTTCAGTTTCAGAGATTGTATGTGTGAATTGCAGAGCGGGATGAAAATTGGAGACAAAGGCAATGTAATCCTCAAGTTCAACGCGGCTATAACACGCGATGCCTACCACATCGTCGATGTATCTCTTGTGTAGCTGAGGTACTGTGCCAGTGTACTGTTGACCGATTTGTTCTTCTACGTAGCCTACAAAAAGACACGCGTAATTTGGGCCCATTTTGCTGCCCATGGCAACCCCTCCCACTTGATGGTAGAATTCGTTGTTGAACGAGAATGCGTCCAGGGTAAGCACCAATTCCGCTGGACGAGTGAGTGTTGCCGTGGGTGGGTCGAGAACGGGGCGCTTGTTCAAGAAGTATTTCAACGCTTCCAGACCGCTGTTGTGCGGGATCACGGTGTAAAGGGACTTGATGTCCATTGTGTAGAGAAAGCGTTGGTTGGTGTCATCGTTGTTAAACTGAAAAGTTCTGAAGATCTGAAGTGCATGGTTAGTGTCCTTGACGTATGTTCTAAGGTTACACACTAGAGGTGACATAACCATGTCTAGGTAAGACGCAATGTTCTCGGTTGGGCAATTACAGGCTGAAACAATTGGTTGTCCAGGGTTGTTCTCCTTGTGGATCTTTGGGAGGAGATAAAAACGTGATGTCTTAGGGGTCTGTAAAATGAGATTCTTTGCTGATGCCGGAAGTTCGTTGGCTTGTATCATCTGTTTGACAGCTGATTTGATCACTTGCTGGTATTCCTTAACAGGGTCGTGGTCAAGGCGTTCGTAAAACCTGCCATCAGATAGCTGCCTGCGTGCTTCAGCATCGTACAAGGGCCGCGACCATACAACAACAGCACCCCCTTTATCTGCAGGTTTTATGATGATGTCATCCCGCTTGGTGAGATGAAGTAACGCTTGTTTTTCAGAGGGTGATAAGTTATTTTGATGCATCCTTGTCTTAAACTCAAGGGCATTAACAGCGCGGCGGCAGCGGTCTATGTAGTGATCT
Organism: Platygyra sinensis; assembly: GCA_019787425.1. NCBI lineage: Eukaryota > Metazoa > Cnidaria > Anthozoa > Scleractinia > Merulinidae > Platygyra > Platygyra sinensis. Next base: position 2,217 of record JAHPZR010056237.1, on the reverse strand, counting down.
ATCGCTGTGAATTTGCCCTCCAGTGGCGTCCAGGGTTGACTCTTTGTTGTTCAGGTTAGCAAATGGATCACAAGTGTCCGGTGTGGCTTGGGGCTCACTCGCTTCTTCATTGTGAAAATGGGCACGCAAACGGAGGCGACGGTAAAACTTTTCACAATCAGCTTTCACTCGGTATTTATCAGTACTCTTTTTAACTGGCACAAAGGTGAGACCTTTGCTCAAAACTGACTTTTCAGCTGCAGAAAATGAAAATGTATACCCGGTATGGTTGAAATTGTGGAACAGCACAGGAGACACAATGTACAGTGTTACATGTATATGTATACACTTAAGGTAGAGCAGGACCATTACATGCAAAGTTTATCTAGAACACAATACGTCAAGGAGTAGCATTTTTTGTGAGTGGATGTACTGTACCCATCCATGTTACAGTACGTATGTGCATGCCTTTTCTTTTTTGTTACCATAAAAGGATCTTAGACAACTGTTCACAGTGTTGTTATAATACTGTAAGTAAACATCTACAGTGTAGCTCAGCAGGGGAGCATGTCTCTGATGGTGACTTTTACTAGCAGCTGTCTTCTTTTGACAACCATACGTACATGTATATTACAAATTGTGCATGTACAGTACACATACTCCAGCTTGCTCGATATTAATTATACACAGGCTACACTTTACCTTGATTGTTCTGTCCAAAGAAGCACTAGCAAACTGGTTGTTATCCTTGGGGTTGATGACAATTTGCATCACATAATGGGTGTGGCCCTCAAACACTTGAGTGCACTGCCACTTTTTATCCCAGTCCCATAGTTTGATCAACATATCATCTGCAGATAGACCAATAACAAAAATAACATTTCAGCTGAAATGCAATTATTTTAATTGATACTACTAGTAGTTTCCATTGGAAAGTGAAGTGCTGCGAGTGAATTTATGTGGAAGATGTTTTTGTCACTTAGGAAGCATTGTAGAGGGATAGTCAACATGAGCTACTAGATCATAGAGTATTTTGCCAAAGGCCAATGGACTAAAAAACTTTTCTGCTCTAAAAACGTACTGAGGTCAACACAATAAACTGTTCACTCATGCGAAAACCTTCAATCAAGTATTCACATTATCGTTGACCACGACCACATCACGTCACGATTAATTGTGACAACAATGTATTTTGTACATGTACCATGCTGTTTTCAATTGATGTTCTCTTAGACGCTCCTCCGTTAAACTGCCAAACTGCTTGTTAGATGTTTAAATGCTCCTTGAAAATCATTTTACGTTAACTCGCCGTTCGAACGACTTGCGTTTTTAATGCCGTTGTGACATTCTCAAAACTCATCCGTAGTCACGCTGTTACTCCACGCTGATTGGATGATGCTAAAGAATGCATCCAATCAGGGTGAGCAAACAGCGTGACACGTCCTTAGCACACGAATTCCCGGCCGCAGATGCTGGTCGCTTCGAGCATTTCTCTAAAATTATTTGATGTTTAGCACTTGGATTTTACATGGATCTTCGATTGAATGCTACGAGAAGAAGCGTCAACCTTTCAGTTTATCTGGTGTTCAATTTGGAAGCCAGGCGATTCAAATTTATCTGCTTGGTGCTGGAGCGGTCAAAAATGATCTTTCCACCCTTGACTCCTTCTCATAACGTGTAGTAACAGCCAATGCAAAATCCACAAAATCGCTCAAATTTGCCATTTTGAGCCCCAAAAGTCTTGTAACGAGCAAACAGTTTAAGTGGACAGCATAATAATTTCAAATTCTACGAAAAACGCAACTAGGAGAATATTTTTTTCCCTCGACACTTTCAAAGCAGGTGTGCTAAGATTATTCAAACCATTTGTAAACAGTAAGGGGTTTCCAAAGTGTTTCCACGTTTCCACAAGGGTTTCAAAGCATTTCCAAGTTCCAGCAATTGATTCAAATATTCTGAGAAACAAATCGGCTTTAATCATGAGAATTTGTACTACCTTCACTTGCTTTCAAACTCTTCGCCTGCGAAAACGTGCCCTCAACACGAAACAGGATTCTTATGAATCGAAAGAGCCTCGATTTCGATTACTTGAAACCGAGGCAAATGCAGTGATATACATACATCCAAAATACATCTCAAATGAGCCTGGCTTCTGGCGCAGGCAATCCAGACTGGTCACGAACGCGACCGAAATTAGTCTGCTGCGAAGCCTGGTGGCTTCGCAGCAACAAGTAGACT
>JAHPZR010056236.1:257500-260340 GCA_019787425.1 Platygyra sinensis | reverse complement strand
TCTGAGTGTCACAAGCTGGCCATGGAGTTTCAAATAAGCATTCATAATAGTTGCGGAAATATTATAAAAATGTCCAACGATAGAGCCAAAAAAACTATGGAAACTAAAAGGTTCTGTCTGCTCAAAATTATACAATGTTTGCAGTACGTTGCTCGACAACCCCAACCCTAAATCTAACTCTAACGCATAACCGATGCAAGGAGACACCCACGAAGAATATCGGGCCAATCTAACTTTACTCAGCTGCTCAAACTAAGAGGGAGCTAAGACTAACCTGTCTTTTAATTTTGAAAATGGTTAGAGAGGAAGGAAGATAAGTACACTTCATAAGAGATTGAAAACGAAATTACTTCTATCATAGCAAATAATGTCATTCGCAATTTAGAAGCAGATACCCGTGGTGGATTTTTTGGCAATTATCGCTGACAAATACAAGGATATCAGATACAAAGACCCGTTAAACATATTTAGTATACACCTCACAATTGAATAGTACTTTTAGCGCGCGCTGATTGGCCAGCTCGGAGGTGATTAGCCAAGTACTATTCACCTCCGAGCGTACCAACTTTTTTGTCCGTATATTGTCACAAATAAAGTTACCCTTTGGGCCACTAGTTATTCAGCTTGGGTGGTATATAAGTGGTGGATATTTACCTCGCCGCTTCGCGGCTTGGTAAAACTCCACCACTATTCACCTCCACCTCGGTGAACAATTGTTAAGTATCCGATAGATAAGTAAATACCTTGAGTACTCTGGAGATTTTCTTGTTTTTATTCAATACACGCGATACAGGTGTGGAAACGATAAGGTGCGTGATTAGAGACGTGTTACTTAAACTAAAATTATCATTAGCTTACTGTCGAGAACAGTGTTACGACGGTGTAAGTAGCATGCCTGGACATAAAACTGGCATAGCTTAGACAATCGAGAGGACGTTCAGCACAAGGGTCATCCCACTCACTGCCATGGAAATTCATTAAGATTAAGTGTAAAGGACACAGTAAAATACTGTAAGTTGCTCTTAAATACAATGGACAAAGCAAAAGAAGTCACAACCCTCATGAAATTTGCACGAAGACGGGAAGGTCTTTTCAGAGACATAACGGAAAAATCAAGCCTTTCTCCTACAAAATGGACAGTGCAAGCAAGTTGCTTTCGACACATCATTCATAATTACTCAGCTCCTCTTCAGAGTTGATTGGATGTCAAGCCCAAATAAATACTTTCTAACTTCTTCTAGTGATGGTGGATGATATCTAGTGATGGTGAATTACGTCTAGTGATGGTGAATGATGTTAGTGATGGTGAATGATGTCTAGTGATGGTGAATTACGTCTAGTGATGGTAAATGATGTCTAGTGGTGGTGAATTACGTCTAGTGATGGCGAATTACGTCTAGTGATGGTAAATGATGTCTAGTGATAGTGAATGATGTCTAGTGATGGTGAATGACGTTTAATGATGGTGGAAGATGACTAGTGATGGTGAATTACGTCTAGTGATGGTGAATGATGTCTAGTGATGGTGAATTACGTTTAGTGATGGTGAATGATGTCTAGTGATGGTGAATTACGTCTAGTGATGGTGAATGATGTCTAGTGATGGTGAATTACGTCTAGTGATGGTGAATGATGTCTAGTGATGGTGAATGACGTCTAGTGATGGTGAATGATGTCTAGTGATGGTGAATTACGTCTAGTGATGGTGAATGATGTCGAGTGATGGTGAATGATGTCTAGTGATGGCGAATGATGTCGTAGTGATGGTGAATGATGTCTAGTGATGGTGAATGATGTCTAGTGATGGTGAATGATGTCTAGTGATGGTGAATGATGTCTAGTGATGGTGAATGATGTCTAGTGATGGTGAATTACGTCTAGTGATGGTGAATGATGTCTAGTGATGGTGAATTACGTCTAGTGATGGTGAATGATGTCTAGTGATGGTGAATTACGTCTAGTGATGGTGAATGATGTCTAGTGATGGTGAATTACGTCTAGTGATGGTGGATGATGTCTAGTGATGGTGAATTACGTCTAGTGATGGTGAATTACGTCTAGTGATGGTGAATGATGTCTAGTGTTGGTGAGTTACGTCTAGTGATGGTGGATGATGTCTAGTAATGGTGAATTACGTCTAGTGATGGTGAATTACGTCTAGTGATGGTGAACTACGTCTAGCGATGGTGAATGATGTCTAGTGATGGTGAATTACGTCTAGCGATGGTGAATTACGTCTAGTGATGGTGAATGATGTCTAGTGATGGTGAATTACGTCTACTGATGGTGAATGATGCCTAGTGATGATGAATTACGTCTAGTGATGGTGAATGATGTCTAGTGATGGTGAATTACGTCTACTGATGGTGAATTACGTCTAGTGATGATGAATTACGTCTAGTGATGGTGAATGATGTCTAGTGATGGCGAATGATGTCTAGTGATAGTGAATTACGTCTAGTGATGGTGGATGATGTCTAGTGATGGTGAATTACGTCTAGTGATGGTGAGTTACGTCTAGCGATGGTGAATTATGTCTAGTGATGGTGAATGACGTCTAGTGATGGTGGATGATGTCTAGTGATAGTGAATTACGTCTAGTGATGGTGAATGATGTCTAGTGATAGTGAATTACGTCTAGTGATGGTGAGTTACGTCTAGCGATGGTGAATTATGTCTAGTGATGGTGAATGACGTCTAGTGATGGTGAATGATGTCTAGTGATAGTGAATTACGTCTAGTGATGGTGGATGATGTCTAGTGATGGTGAATTACGTCTAGTGATGGTGAATTACGTCTACTGATGGTGAATTAAGGACCATTAAGGATCTCAGGAATAC